>SMJT01000176.1:0-55547 GCA_004349715.1 Crucihimalaya himalaica
ATGTGTTTTTATTTTTAATTAACTTGTAGTAATAAATTAACTTTGGACCCAAATCTGATTTTAAATTTAGTATAATACTTTTTTTTCTTGGTCTCGAAAATAAAGGCAATTTTTGTTCTTTATGTTAAGATCATCTGAAATTTATGATCAGAGAAATTGTATATCCTATTGCAATCTTGCACATTAAAGTTGGAAATTACGATAAGACTTCCTTAACACAATCGATCTCCAAACTTTTCAATAAGAGAATAATGCACCGAGCATTGAATAATATTTTCTTATTTTATAAATAATAATTTGAATGTAAGAAAATAATTTAAATAACTAAATAATAAATTAAAAAACATTTGGGTTGAAGTTAATAAATATTTACCTTTTCGTCAAGTAAGAGAAATTTCAATCTTATAAGCTCATTATTCTTTTTTAATTTTCTCGCTTTCCACTTTCTAGTAAGACGTACTATCGTCCGACGATAAGGGCGTTTTTTGTTTAGTTGATCTAGTGTTAGATAATCTTTCTTCATTGCCTTTTGGATGATAGCCATTTTCTTAAAATTAGAAGAAAAACAACTCAAAATTAGAAATTTTTAAATAATTATTAAATATACATAATATATATATATGTAAAATAACAACAACCTCATAGTTATAAAATATTAATTAAAAGTATATAAAATAACAATAACCTCATAGTTATAAAAAAAGATTAAAAGTAAGAAGAGAAAATTTACTAACATAACAAAGTTAAAGCTACAATGATGTTTATGAACTAAAGTGTTTTGTTTGTTTATATAGAATTCATTATTGACAAATTTTTGTTCTTATTGTAATAGAAATTTTCTAATGTGTAAAATTTTTCTTTCTTAAGAATAGAAATAATACTTTTGTAAAACTGTCGTTTTCTTTATCCCATATATTAAAAAAGTTAATCGACTACTCTATTGTTAGCATGAAATCTTATATACTTTGGTTCCACGGTGGAGCCACTTCATAACCTACCCAGCATAAATGACAATTTTTTATTTTTTGGTTTTTTTTATCTAAAGATTTTATTAAATGTTAGTTTTATATTTTTCCTAATATATAGAAAATAAATAAGTTAGCTATTCATTTTCAATGGTTTTAAGTAACTTAATTTTTTCCTTTTCCAAATTTATTCATTTTCTTACAAAGATTTTAGCATATAATACTTATGAATAAATTAGTATATATTTCTTTATAATAAAATATTAATATATTAGCATATTTATTTCCTTATAATTAAATTTTTGACCTTTTTTTACGTCATTTAAACTTTTTTTATTTTGACACGTGTCGAAATCTTGAATTGAATAACATGACACGTGTCACCATCCGATGAGTTACTAACTTTTGAAAACCCTCTTTTATATAATAAGATAAGATTACTTCTATTTTCCACTCAGCTAATTTAAAACAAACTTAGAATATACTTGGGAAAATGATGATGAGGAAACCATGTATTCTTTTCTAATTATCATACTTGTTTATTCCACGATTTGTAACTACTAAACTTATTTATTTCAAAATTTGTAACTACTATATTAAAAATTTAAATTTAAATTCTATAAAAAAATATAAATCAAACTATGTTAAAAATAAAACTATCAAGCATATCAATCTCATCTGCTAGGCCCATCCCACATCAAGTTTTAAAATATCTGACCCACAAAAATCCGTCCCAATAACTCCGTGGTAGTAAAATAGTATGCCACATTTGTCGTGCTTGAGTTTACGGAATCGACGAGGTGGTCGTGGGCTGGTGGCTAAGTCCACGAGCCATGTGTTTCAGGTCAGCGGTTCGAGTCTCCTCGGCCTCGAAAAATCTTCGTCACCCAAAAAAGCCGATACGGCTTTACCCCGAAAGAGGGGCTTGTAGGGCGAGTGGGTCCGCCCCTTGTGGCCCACATTGTCGACAAAAAAAAGTAAGCTGCATCTCCACCAAGAGAGTATGGGAAGAGCTTACAGAAGAGGAACTCATTGGGCACTCCATTGTACTTAATACTGGTGACCAAATCTACGAACCTCTCGATGTGATCCATGGGATGCTCGTGAGAAAGACCATGAAAAAGGTGCTGACCTACAAGAGTGTAGTATGCAGGCTTCAGTTCAAAGTCATTCCTCTGAAAAGTGGGAATACAAATCGTAGACCGATTGGCATAGAACTGATCTGGTCTGTTGTACTCCCCAAGCGTTCTGACGCGATTAACCAGAGCATTCCCAACATTCCCATGCATAGCTGGTGGGATAATCTCATTAGCTACCGGTGCAGGGACAGCAACGTTTCCTTCTGCATCAAGCCTCTGTCCTTGCTCGTCACACAGGTGACCTTCCTGATCTCTCAAAACTCCAGCTTCATCATGAGCGAGCACAATCTGATTGTTCATCTCTGCTTGCTTCTTTTGCTTTATGATCGTGTGCTCTAAATCAGCTAGCTCTTTGTTAGATAGATTGGTCAACTGCTTGTTCTTGCTTCTTCTGGTCTCACGATGTTGCATACACCTGAAACACAGAAGTTGAAACGCGTAAGTAATAGGGATTAAGACGAGTATCGATCGATACCTGAAGGGTGTCGATCGATGCTCGACAACTTAGTCGAAATTCTAAACCAAAATCTAATGGTGAAATTAGAGTCCCTGGCAACGGCGCCAAAATTTGATATGCTCAAATATAATACCCTAAAGTATCGAAGTAGTAGCCGTAGTATTCTAGGGGTCGAACCACAAAGACTCAAGATTGTCACTCAATAAATTCCAGAATGTGAATTAAGCTAAGCAAAATGAATGTAATCAAAAATAACAAAACAATTAAAATCAAGTAGTAAGATTAGTGAGGAAAACGCTAGGCCTAGGGAAATTCGCAAGTAAATCAGAATTGTCAATCAAATAAAATGTTAGGAAATAAAATAAGCACCGTTTTTGAACTTGAAACACAGATGTAAAATCAACCAACTGTCGTTGCGAAAACTATATATGTCTAAACCTAGAATTCCAAATTTCTTTGTAAATTCTATGAATTAAAACAAGCATTAACGATCAGGTTCATTTTGTTCACAAAATCCTAAACCAAATTTCTTTGCGAGTAAGTCTTTTGCTCACCAAACACTAGTTCAGGAAACTAATCACACTTTCGTGTCAATTAATCAACCTAATATCAGATTCTAGTTCGTGAGGCTAAAGTGAGCATTAATCTCAAGTCTAGGTAAAGAACTCTATAGATTTTCCTATCAATTAAATCTAATTTAACAATTCATCAAATACCTTTGAATAACCCTAAACCTAATAAGGAATCTACTCACACATGGTGAATGAAATAAACACAATGAATAAAATAGATATCATAAAGTAAAATAGAGTAAGAATACAATGAGGGTTAAAGATTCTTCTCCCAAAACTCTATTGCAAAAACACTCTATCTCCAAGAATCAATGTCTGCCCTCTTGAGGCTGAAAAACCTAATTTTATTGCTAATACACGCTTTTGAGTTCATTGCAAAAATAAGGAAATCTTCTGTTTCTTCTTCGGGTTTTCTGAAGAATGTGCGTTCTGACTATCGGTATCGACCGACACCATAAATGGTATCGAACGATACAAGAATTAACAGTAATGTTTCTTCAGGATGAAAGTGTCGATCGACACTGCATGGGTGTCGATCGATACTGAGCTTCAGTCTTCGAACTGCTTCAGCTCCGAGATGCTTCAAAAGCTTCGATAAATCCAATTTAGCCCCAGTTGCGTCTAATTCCTGAAAAGACTCTGAAAAACTCTAAAAATACTCAAAAGACTCAATAAAAAGACTTATATCATAGTTAAACACGGGTAAAAACCATGATATATCAATAAGCTAGCCAAGTCGGCTCTTGCTTCTCTTTCTAATTAATAAAATAATGAATTTTGTGAAGAAAAAAAATACAATTATAAATTTAACAATAATTGTTGGGTAAAATTAAACATACGAGTTTTGACAAAGCTAGAGTCCCAAACGCGGTTTAACTTAACTTATGCCGTTTATCAAGTGGTCGAATGTTAACCTACAAAGTTTGTAGTGCAAACCAAGAACATTTAGCTCACCTTGTCGTAAAGAACAAAAAACTATCCTCTTATAGTGTTTCGAAGACACTGCTCACATTTCAAACCAAAAAATGGGATCTTCCATATCCGCTCGTAACTTAAACCATTTCACAAATATTTTTTTTAATGCTAACTGTTCAAATTTTCAATATTAATTATATCGGACATCACATGTATTGAATATCTAGTGTAACACTTCATTCATACAAGAAACGTAAAAATTAGAATTCATGTGTAATATCAAACCCTCTTAAAACTATACTCAGCGGTTATCATATATCCTCTGTTTTAATGTTTTATAGGGTGTCCTTTTGATATGTGTTACATAAGTTAAGTAAATAATATAAATTTTTACTATATCAATTATCTATACATTTATCTTATATATTAAAAGAAAAGTAAACAATGTTTTTACTTTTGATTACCACTATGCCCTTAATGAGTCTATTAAATTATAAATTTTGGTATTTAGTTTTTTTTTAAAAAAAATTTTAAATATAATTTTCGAGATATATGTTACTTTTATATAATCTTTCAAATAAGATAAGTTTACATTTTTAAGAAGCGGACAAATGTAATATATGAAGGTTATATGTAATTTTAACATTTGTTTCACTAATTTTAAATATTTATTTTTTATACAATATTTCTAATGATATATATTCATTTTTTAATAATTTTAAATTAGCCTATATCCAAAAAAAAAAATTCTGCACTTAATGCGGATAGCTACCTAATTTGTTTTTAATTAAAATTCAAAATAATAGGGATAAAAAAGAGATTTAATCATAAAAATATATTAAAAATACAAAATAACATTTTTTATGAAATAAAATTGTAAAACAACACATCTTATAAATATACTAGATTAGGATCCGTACGTTGCACGGGTTTATGTCAAAATTATTTTTTGTAAAGTTAATTAAAATCATAAAAACATATGTGTTTTTATTTTTAATTAACTTGTAGTAATAAATTAACTTTGGACCCAAATCTGATTTTAAATTTAGTATAATACTTTTTTTTCTTGGTCTCGAAAATAAAGGCAATTTTTGTTCTTTCTGTTAAGATCATCTGAAATTTATGATCAGAGACTTTGTATATCCTATTGCAATCTTGCACATTAAAGTTGGAAATTTCGATAAGACTTCCTTAACACAATCGATCTCCAAACTTTTCAATAAGGGAATAATGCACCGAGCCTTGAATAGTATTTTCTTGTTTTATAAATAATAATTTGAATGTAAGAAAATAATTTAAATAACTAAATAATAAATTAAAAAACATTTGGGTTGAAGTTAATAAATATTTACCTTTTCGTCAAGTAAGAGAAAATTCAATCTTATAAGCTCATTATTCTTTTTTTAATCTCTCGCATTCACATCTTTCCAAGTAAGACGTACTATCGTCCGACGATAAGGGTGTTTTTTGTTTAGTTGATCTATGTTAGATAATCTTTCTTCATTGCTTTTTGGATGATAGCCATTTCTTAAAATTAGAAGAAAAACAACTCGAAATTAGAAATTTTTGAATAATTATTAAATATACATATATATATATATATGTAAAATACAACAACCTCATAGTTAATAAATATTAATTAAAAGTATATAAAATAATAATACCTCATAGTTAATAAAAAAGATTAAAAGTAAGAAGAGAAATTTTAATAACATACAAAGTTAAAGCTACAATAATGTTTATGAACTAAGTGTTTTGTTTGTTTATATAGAATTCATTATTGACAAATTTTTGTTCTTATTGTAATATAAATTTTCTAATGTGTAAAATTTTTCTTCTTAAGATAGAAATAATACTTTTGTAAAACTGTCGTTTTCTTTATCCCATATATTAAAAAAGTTAATCGACTACTCTATTGTTAGCATGAAATCTTATATACTTTGGTTCCACGGTGGAGCAACTTCATAACCTACCCAGCATAAATGACAATTTTTATTTTTTTGGTTTTTTTCTAAAGATTTATTAAATGTTAGTTTTATATTTTTCCTAATATATAGAAAATAAATAAGTTAGCTATTCCTTTTCAATGGTTTTAAGTAACTTAATTTTTTTCTTTCCAAATTTATTCCTTTTCTTACGAAGATTTAGCATATAATACTTCTGAATAAATTAGTATATATTTCTTTATAATAAAATATTAATATTTAGCATATTTATTTCCTTATAATTAAATTTTTGACCTTTTTTTACGTCATTTAAACTTTTTTATTTTGACACGTGTCGAAATCTTGAATTGAATAACATGAACGAGTGTCACCATCCGATGAGTTACTAACTTTTGAAAACCTCTTTATATAATAAGATATAATATATATCTTAATATATTTACGAAACAATAATATCTATTAAATCAGGATATGTAACGTAGTGGTTTATTTATGGTAGTACAATTGATATGTCATCATTCTATATCAGATGTTTTTGAAAGGAAAAATATATAGGGCGAATTGCTAAAAATAGACCCAAAATTGAGTTTGAATGCAAAACTAGATTCCAAATTGAAACAAATGCAAAACTAGACCTTTGGGTATGGAAATTACATTAACCCCTTATTTGCAAATAAAAAAACAGAACCGCAATTACAGTTCTAACCTCCGCGCGAAGTAGACTTCTTGAACGAAGTCTCACAGTAGACTTCGTAGACTTCTTGAACGAAGTCTCAGAGTAGACTTCTTGAACGAAGTCTCACAGTAGACTTCGTTCATGACATCCAAGAAGTCTGAACCGTAATTAAACCTTAGATTTAAATTAGAAAATAATAAAAAATATTTTCAATGAAATTTCTCTAAAAGAAATAAGATTATCTAAAATATGAACTTTATAAATTAAAATTTCTGAAACTTTTATAAATTTTAAGAGGTAAGGTTGATTATGTTCTAAAATACCAATATAGTCGCAGACTTCGACCATGAAGTCTGAACCGTAATTAAATGTGAAATTTTAATTAAAAAATGAAAAAAAATATTTTCGATCAAAATTTTTGAAAGATAAATTATTTAAATCAAATCGAATAGGTTTAATAAAAAAATTCATAAAACTAGCCATTTGATGTAAACCATGTGAGGCATATAGATTAGAGGTTACCAATGGGTAAGAATCCATGCATATATCTTTAGGTTAAACTTAGATTGATATGTTTTTGATATAAAATGGCGATCCTTCGTATAGTTGTTAGATTTTGAACATATTATACTATTTTTGATGTCAAATGTTAGTATTTGTTCGAAATTTAGAGTTTAGGGTTACAGACTTCTCGAGTTTCGGGTGAAGTCTCACGGCAGACTTCGCATGTGATGTCTGATGAAATTCTAAATGAATCCAAAATTTTGAAATGTTTCGCAAAAAATTTGGGGGGAAAAATTTACATTTACTAAACAAGATAAAACTGAAATTGCAATAGTTAATTTGGGTAAAAAAATTAAAAAATTTCCATCGCTCTTTTCTTCTTCGACTTCGAATCACCAAACCTCGCAGGAAATCTCTAAACGCCGACACTCTTTCTCCTCTTTCGCCGTAAGTTATCGATATTCTTTCTCCTCTTTCTCCTCTCTCGCTGGAAAACTCTAATCCCATCTTTTATTTGATTCGCAGATCTGGGAATCGCAACCGTCTATTCATATCTTCAAAGCTATTCTGTTTCCGTCTTCGCATATCAGATGAGTAGCAGGCGGTCGGTGAAGAGAGCATTGCTTCTAGATGACGATGAAGATGAAGATGAAGATCCAGATGAAGATGAAGATCCGATGAAGATGAAGAAGAAGAATCAGATGAAAGAGAAGAAATGTGAGACCGGATAGATTTACCGGATGTGATTATCAGCTAGATACAAATGACGGTTGGGTGCGGATGATGCCATACCGGTATGAAAAATGGGGCGTTGTTAATGTGAAGAGTGAGGATGAAGAAGAAGATGGTGATACTATGATGACTTGTACGTACCATTATCGCGGTTGTTCAAGAAAGAGAATAACTAATTCTTAAGAGGAGAGATCCTGGAAAGTAGAGATGGTGAGATTGTTTTCGAAGACAAGAAGAGAGTAGCGCGATTTGGTCGAAAAGGCGAATGATGAAGATGAAGATCCCGATGAAGATGAAGAAGAAGATGAAGATCCAGATGAATGAGAAGATCCCGATAAGATGAAGAACAAGAATCCGATGAAACTCACACTTACTAATCCAGACCCTGAGATGCCAATGCAAATTTTGTCGACCTGGTGAAGGAATTTTGCATTGACATGTCAGGGTCTGGGTTAGTAAGTGTGAGTTTCATCTGATTATTCTTTTTCATCTTCATCGGGCTCTTCTTCTTCATATTAGACAACAAAACACTATTTATTTTTATTTCTTTCGAAATGGATTGGAATTTATTTCTTAAGTTTTATGTTAATTATATTTAATTTCTCTTATTATGTTAATTATCTATCGGAACTTTGATTTCTTATTATGTTGATTATCTTTAATTTCTCTTATTATGTTAATTATTATTGGAACCTTGATTTGTAAATCAAATACAAAGTTCGAAACCACAAAATAACAAAAAGAACTGGTCATACAGAACAGCGAGAACACACTAGAGACTTCTAAAAGTAGACTTCACGAGTAGTATATACCAAGAGACTTCGTATTCATACAGAAACCCAGTTAGAGACTTCTCCAGTAGACTTCCAGCACAGACTTCCTCTGTATGTTAATTATATTTAATTTTCTTTATTATGTTAATTATCTATCGAACCTTTGATTTCTTATTAGTAAATTATCTTTAATTTCTCTTATTATGTTAATTATTATTGGAATCTTGATTTGTAAATCAAATACAAAGTTCGAAAACCGCAAAAATACAAAAAAACTGGTCTCAGAACAGCGAGAAAACCTAGAGACTTCGAAAAGTAGACTTCACGAGTAGACTTCACTAAGAGACTTCACTAAGAGACTTCGTATTAATACAGAACACCTAGTTAGAGACTTCTCCAGTAGATTTCCAGCACAGACTTCCTCTATAGAAGTGGTATAATCATTTGCATAGAACTCAAACCAGGACCGCATTGTCTATCATTTGAGACATACATAGGTGGTGTAGGACAATCCGTGTCCGTTAGTTGCAACATTGAATTCGGCAACGAGTAAGTTAACTCGACGAAGTCGTTCTTTGTCCAGCTCATAGTCTGCTAGTGCCATCTCAATGAGTTCACGGTGTGTACAAGAATCACTCAAGAAAAACATTCTTCCTCCTTAGGGATGATCCACCTCAAAATGCACTTACAGTCTCTCATCACCCATTCTCCAAGACAGCAGGTACATGAACCATTTTCTGAAAGATTTGAAACAACACAAAGGCAAACTGTTAGTTTGTTTCACAGTAGACTTCAAAGGTGAAGTCTGTTGAAAAATAATTATCAGAAATTCGTAAAATCGATTTAAGATAGAATATAAGACATTGAGATGTGAAATTTATACATAAACAACAACAATAACTAATACACATGTAAAAATTTAAAATCTCGAAAATGCATATTAATATGATACAAATCCATTTTTTAAAAAGATAGTAAAAGAGACTTCTCGAACGAAGTCTACGCACAAACATCCTCTGTGAAGTATAATTTATAACCTAAACACCCATAAGTTCAGAAAAAATATATAAAAATAATTATGCGATTAAATAGTTCAAATTTCTAAAACATCAAAAGTCATACGTAACAAACATGTTAGGACAAGAAAAAAAAATTAATTACAAATAGGCTAAAATTGCATTTTTACTGAAATTATCATTAGAGACTTCACAGGCGAAGTCTCTCAGTAGACTTCTTTGATGAAGTCTGCTCTGCTATGGGAAGCAGACTTCGCCCGTGAAGTCTAAATTTATAACCTAAACACCTAATAAGTTCAGAAAAAAATAATAAAAAATAATTATGCGATTAAAGTAGTTCAAATTTCTAAAACATCAAAAGCCATACGTAACACACATGTTAGGACAAGAAAAAAAAAACTAATTACAAATAGGCTAAAATTGCATTTTTACTAAAATTATCATTAGAGACTCTCAACAGCGAAGTCTCTTAGTAGACTTCTCCGATGAAGTCTGCTTTGCTATCTGAAGCAGACTTCGCTCGTGAAGTCTGAAGCACGGGTCTAATTTTGCAATTGACCAGATTTTGACTTTTTAGCAGACTTCACATGCGCAGTCTGCTACAACAAGGAGACTTCGTCAGAGAAGTCTATACCAGTTTGGGGTCTAGTTTTGCAATTGACCACAGTTTTGACTTTTTTAGTAGACTTCATCTAGGAAGTCTTTTCGGTAATAGACTTCATTTAGGAAGTCTATTACGTAATTAGACTTCCTCGATGAAGTCTTTTTGCCTTCAGAGACTTCTCGGCGAAGTCTACCCATAAAGTAGGGTATAGTTTTGCAATTGACCAGAGTTTGACTTTTACATGAGACTTCGTCTGAGAAGTCTATTAGAAAAAGAGTTACTTTTGCAATTGACCAAAAAATTTATTTTTAAATTCCAGAATTACCGATGGTTGTAGACTTCATACGAGAAGTCTACCAATAGTCAATGTTTCAGAATTTTGGTCAAATGCAAAACTAACCCCTTTTTCACGCAGACTTCTCAGATGAAGTCTCGATAAATTAGTCTTCGTTCCGGTCAATTGCAAAACTAACCGCCTTTTTCGCAGACTTCACAGAAGAAGTCTTTGTACAAAGTCAGACTTAATGGTCAATTGCAAAACTAGACCTCTTGTAACCAGACTTCGACGGTGAAGTCTAAACAACGTTGTTTTTGTTTTCAAAGCGAGAACTTCAGACTTCATCGTGGTTCAATCGTGAAGTCTGAGACCCAAAAAGTCAATTGCAAAACTAACCCCCAGTTGACTATTGAGACTTCACCCATGAAGTCTGCCTTCTGGAAAATCGGAGAAAATGAAGCAAAAATTACCAAGATTCGGTTTGAGCTTGTGTTTAGCTTCTTAAACGGCCAAGAACTGATCACGCCAACAATACCCAAGCAACCCAAGCGTTATTATGCTCGAATCTTAGTAAATCGCAAGATATATGGATGGTAAATATTGAAAACGATGTTATAGAGTTAAATGGTTGAAACGAGAGAGGAGATCGACAAAAATGGAGCTTTTAACTCAGTTTTAAAGCATTAACATCACTTAATTCGGTTGTTTGAAGCATTGAGAGATCAATTTTGTTTGGTAAGTGTGGTTGGGAACTATTGAAGACGATGACATTTTCGTTATTATGTGAGAATCTTTGGGTTATTGTTTTTCAAACCCAGCTACCAGACTTCACAGGAGAAGTCTGCGCTATGTATTTTTGTGAAAAAGAAGCGATGAAGGGTATTTTAAGGCATTTTGAAAAGAAAAAGAAGAGAGGTCTAGTTTTGGAATTGACTTCAAATAAAGGTCTAGTTTAGCAAGAAGCCCAAATATATATTCGACAGAAATCAGTTTAGTCATTGCGATGTTAAACTTCAGAGAGACTTTAAGAAAAAGCAAAAATAGACACAGAATTTGCGATTATGTGTTCTCCGCAAATTTCAAAACTTTACGTGGTTTAGAGACTTCTTTTGCTGAGAGCCGTTAAGTTCGTTGCTTTGCCACCACTAATCCTCTCTGCTGTGTCCACCAGGAATGTATTCATTTTTAGCAGCGGCAAGCATTAATAATATGGTTAATAGTACTAATATACTTTAAATATTTATAGATTCCAATACACATGAATGTGTATTGGGATTCCAAAGTGGAGATGCGTGTTTGTAACTGTTTCACAAATATATTATGATAACGTTCATAAAAGTCAACTATTTCGCACACTCAGTTCTACCATTTTGAGACTGTCTTGACTTAACACGACTACTAGATCTTCTTTTAAGATAGATAAATAATTAACTTCACCCTTAATGTCAGGAAGATTAGGATATAAACTAAAGAATAGTGGACCGACCATTAAAACCGACACATGGGTGCCACTCAAGAAAATCATGTTAATTTGGCTGTTCCTGCTTACAACCTATACTTGGAGACAATATGTTGGTTCGTATGTAATTAATTAAAGATGCATTTTAAGTTGGAAGAAAAGAATAGGAACTCTTTTGGAGGTTTGTGTTTCAAGTAATTAGCTGTCTCTGATACATAAATGGCAATGGATGGAAGAGTGGTATCTTCAAAGCCATACCCTTCACAGCTGTCTTTAGGTCTCTATCGTTGTTCGCTACTATTTTGAACGGCACATACTATTATTTTTAGGGATTTTAACGCCCTCAAGTATGAGCATAACTATTTTATATCCTCAACTAAATTATTAATAAAAAGAACTCTTAACTAATAGATTTTATGGAAAACTCCTTAAATACAAAATTTAAAACTTTTTAAACTAAATTATTAATAAAAATAATCTTTAAATGTGATATATTTTGAATCTATCAAGCAAATATCTATTAACAAAAAAAAACCCATTCGCCTATAGTACCGTTAGAATCCTAAACGATTATAATCAAATCAATTCTCGTATTTTGATTTGTTATAATATACATATATATTTCTTTATACATAAGAGAATGTCATGTTTATTGTAAAATAACACTAGAAACGTAATGCAATAGATTTAGAATTTGAAACAATGAATCAATATATCTAAGATATCGCATCCTACATTGCTTAAAACAATGGAAATAAACAAATTCATGTATAATTTTAGTAATTAAACGAATCTGGAATAGAAAAGAACGAGAACAGATAACGGTTTCAGTTTTAAATGATTTTGGAGTTTTTAAACCGACATTAGCGATCTTTTATATTTTATATTTGTTTTTAAACAAACACCGCATTGTTTTAAGTGGAAAGCAATACACACTTAGCGTTTCTAACAAGTAACAACACAAAATATCGATTAAACGATATATGTTTAGGTAGAATTATAAATAAAGAGGGGGTTTCACTAAAATTACGTACTTAAGGATTTTAATTGTTAATAATTTAGTTAGGAGTTTTAAATGAACCAACTAGTACATTATGTATTTTTTTCGTAAAAATCTCTTACTTAAGTACTTTTTATTAATAATTTAGTTTAATTAAGGTTTTAAAATAGATTTGCCAATACTTGAAGGTTTTTTCATTAAAATTCTTTATTTTCATTTTGAAGTGTGTTAAGAACAATTTTATTTTCTTACAAAATGCACAAGGCATTAACAATTTTAACACCAATCCAGAAATTACATACCTTGATTTACGTTGAAATAAAATTTTAAAATATCTAATATAAGAGTATAATCAACATGTAATGACAAATCTGTAAAAAAATGAAGAATCTGTACAAAAAATGTCGAATCATGTTAATATTGTTTATTATATATAAGCGGTCTGAGCAGTTTCCCCGTGGTGTACTAGGGAGTACCACTTCAATACTAGTTTTTTCCAGCGGTAAATTTTATTAATAAATGATATATATGATTACTTTCTTTTCTAATCAGAGTCTTTTGACTATTGACTTTGTTTGGTTTTAGGGCTTTTGTCTGGAAAAACACTTACCCTTTTGAAGATCTCTAAAATTGTTGCCTCTTTTATCACTTTTCATCAAAGTATCGACGAGACAGATTTAGGGTTCTTCGATTTCTTTTCCATCTTCTTGCAGATTGTGAGTTTTTCGTTTCTCGTGGTAAAGGCGATTAGTGTTGTTGGTGGCTTTAAGTTCCTCGAAGATAGAGCGATTAGCTTAGTTGGTTTTTTTTGGTGAAGATTGAAGTTTTGAATCGTTCGGTTGTGTTTTGGTGCTACAAATGAGTTCCTGAAGCTCGTGTAGGTTAAGTTCAGAGTGGTGAAGGCGATTAGGGTTGTCAGTGGATTTAAGTTCTTTGGAGTGTTAGCGAATAGTGGTGTTGTTGGGTTTGGTAACGATTAAAGTAGTGAATCGGTCGATTAAGCTTTGGTGTTGTAGAGGTTTTCTTTCTTCAGACGGTAAACATGTATGTTGTTATGGATCAAACCTTAATGGCTAAGTCCCTAGAAGAGATTGATGAGCCGTTCATGCTGCCAGATCTCCAGGAATTTTGTGCTAGTGGAAAGAACGAGTTGAGTGTTATTGGCAAGGTTTTTAATCCGGACAAGCAAAAAGTATCAAGTGTAGTCTTGGATATGCCTAGGAAGTGGCAGAAAAAAGGATGAGTTCGTGGTTTAGCTTTGTCACAAGAACGATTCCAATTCATTTTCAAATCAGAGCATGACCTGTTAGAAGTATTGGAGAGAAGTATTCACACATATAATGAATGGGCTTTTGTGATAGATCGATGGGTGGAACAACCGCAGAGTGATTACCTGCAATTTGTCACTCTATGGGTTCAGGTTCGCTACATCCCTGTCAACCATTACACGGGTAAGTTGATTACTGCTATTGGAGAATTGATTGGTCAAGTTTTGGAAGTGGTTTTTGACCTGGAGAAAGCGCAGAATGAAGACTTTGTTTGTGTTAAGATTAAGTTTGATGTATCAACCTTTGAGGCAATCTAAAGTTATTATGCTACCTCATGGTAAGACAACCACAATCCTTTTCTTTTATGAAAGAGTACATAAAAGGTATTACAATTATCAAAGACTTACTCATGAGAAGGATGTATGTCCCCTATTGATCTTCAAAAGGTAGGAAGAAGCCTTAATTAGAAGAAAGGGAGTGTCGCAGATAAAACCCTGAAAGGAATTAGTGTTTAAGGAATTAGACCCTTTGTTTGGAATCTTGGGAGAAAACCAAGTGGGCATCAATCCTCTGTCAGGTCGGGCCAGAATTGCTCCTGTGGTTATTTAAGGCATGAGACAATATCTCTTGGTTGCAGAAGGTGAGGAGAGGAAGATCAGAGAAGACAGAGTAAGAAAATCAGTATGTGAAGCAGAGAAGGATCCGATAACATAGAAAATGGTTTTGCAGTTGGAACTTGCACTAGTGGTTTCTCATGATTTGTACAAGGGTAAGGGTATTGTGTTTGGTTTTGATTCTGAATCTTCTATTGCTAAGAAGCCAGAGCTGCAAGGTCAGAAACTCTTATCTTCTGCTTTCAAGGCTAGTGAATTGACTAATTCCTCTTGGTTGATGGATAAAGCGGCAATGTCAGTTGATGTTGGATCCAATGAGGCCCTAGGTCCTTTTCAAACTTTTCAAGTTGATTCTACGGTCTATAGGATATGTCTCTCTGAGACTGGTCCTTCTAGTATCACTTTGAAAAAGTCCAAACCTAGAAAGAAAACATCAAAGGGTAACAGAAAAAGCAAAGGAAAAGAAAAAGATTGTGGCCCTGGTGATGTCTTCATAAAAGGTGGGCTCTTATCAGAAGACATCGAGAAAAGGAAATTAGAAACAAAGATGGAAGGTGTTGCCAAGACTGCAAAGTCAGAATCACCAAAGGTGGTCCCAAAGGAAGGACTGTCCACTGATTAATGACCATTATGAGCTAGAATTTTCAAGGAGTGGGGCGGCCTCATGATTTGACAATTCCTCTTCTTAAGGAAATACGTAAAAGGTATTTCCCTGAGATCTTGTTTCTGATGGAGACTAAGAACTGTAGAAATGTTTTGGTTGATTTACAAGGTTGGCTAGGGTATGATAGAATTTTCACAGTAGAGCCTGATGGGTTGAGTGGAGTTCTTGCTCTCATGTGGAAAAACTCTGTACAAATTGAATTCAAGTTTGTAGATAAGAATCTTTTGGATTTTGAAGTCATTTCAGTTCTGCTGTGTTTCATGTTTCTTGTGTGTATGGCAATCCTGCTGCTGGTCTGAGATATGAAGTGTAGGAGAGGATAATGAGGATAAGATTTCAGAGAAATGGAGCCTGGTGTATGGTTGAGGATTTCAATGAGATTTTTCATAATGGTGAGAAACTCGGGGACCCTAGGAGATCCAATAAGTCTTTCCAAGATTTTGTAGACATGATTTCGGTATATGGAATGACAGAGCTGAAGAGTATTGGTAACAACATTACATGAGGTGGCATGAGAGGTACTTTATGGATTTGCAAACTAGACAGAGGATTTGGCAATAAAGAGTGGTACAAACTGTTTCCAGCCTCCAATCAATCCTTCTTAGAGAAAAGAGGATCTGATCATAGACCAGTTTTAGTCAGTCTCTTAGCCTCACAACAAGTGTACAGAGGTCATTTCAGGTTTGATAAGAGGTTCTTTTTCAAACCGATTGTCAAGGCAGCAATAAGGGAGGCTTGGGGATCTTCTAATAAGGCTTTGGGGCAATCTTTGTCAGATAAACTGAGAGGTTGCAAAAAAGTTTTGAGGAAGTGGAAGAAACAAAATTCAACCGATGCGGCTGATAAGATTGTTCAGATTCAGAAGGCGCTGGAATTGCAACAATATGCCCATCCCCCTTGCTTCCATAGAGTAAACATCCTCAAAAGAGAGTTGATTTTAGCCTACAAAGAAGAGGAGGTTTTTTCTAAGTAGGTTTTTTCTATGGTTAAGGGCTAGGGATAAAAATTCTAAGTAGTTCCATGCCTCTGTCAAAGATAACAGATCAAAAAGAGTCATTGAGAAGTTGATAGATGGGGCTGGAAATGTTCAAAGAGCTGAGGTTTCCAAAAGAAAAGTGGCTACCTCTTTTTTTCGAAACCTTTTTCAATCTTTAATTCCAGATAACTTCTTGTAGTTATTATCTGACTTCACTCCTAGAGTCACTGATGAGATGAATGCTAGTTTGATTAAGAGGGTGAGAACTGAGGAGATTAAAGAGGCTGTTTTTCTATCAAGCCATCTAGTGCCCCAAGGGCTGATGGCTTAACTGGTCTCTTCTTCCAACACTACTGGGACATCATTGGTGAGAAGGTTAGTGGTGATGTTAAAAGTTTTTGAAAGAAGGATCTTTTCCTCAGAAATGGAATTACACCTAGTTATGTCTTCTTCCCAAGAAGCCTAATCCTGTTTTAATGACTGACTTGAGGCCTATCAGTTTGAGTTCTGTTTTATACACGATTCTGGTTAAAAGGCTTTAATCTCTGTTGGCAGTTTTGGTCTCACCAAATCAGTCAGCCTTTGTAGCTGAAAGGATGACTTTTGATAATATCATGGTGGCTTATGAATTGGTGCCCGGTTTGAGGACTCATCCAAAGATAAGCAAGGAATTTGTAGCTCTCAAGAGGAACATGTCCAAAGCTTATGATAGATTGGAGTGGTCTTATCTGCAAGCCCTTCTGGTAGCATTGGGTTTTCAAGAGAAATGGGTGAGTTGGATTATGACTTGTGTGAAGACAGTCACTTACACAGTTTTAATCAATGATCAAGAACATGTGATAATAACTACTCAGAGAGGGCTTAGAAAAGGTGACCCTTTGTCCCCATTTTTTTTGTGCTGTGTACTGAAGGGTTGCCTCATATGTTGAATAAAGCTGAAAGAAGAGGGACTTTGAATGGGATTTAGTTCTCAGAGGAGGGGCCTTCAGTGCGTCATCTACTTTTTACAGATGACAGCTTGTTCAACTGTAAGGCTGACGTTGAACAATGCACAATACTACAGCAGATTCTAGGTGACTATGGTAAAGCAACATGACAAGTGGTCAATGTGAACAAATCTTCGCTGACTTTTGGTAATAAGGTGGAAGAGGATAGGAAGGCAATGATAAAGCTGAAGTTTGGGATTGAAAAAAAAGGTGGTGTAAGAACCTATTTAGGCTTACCAGAATGCTTCAGCGGTTCAAAGACGGATATCCTAGCCTATAGTCATGAGAGATTGAAATCAAGATTGTCTGGTTGGTTTGCAAGAACACTCTCACAGGGAGGAAAAGAAGTTATGCTTAAAGAAGTGGGATTAGCTATGCCTATATATGCAATATCATGCTTTAAACTCCGTAAATCTACCTACAAAGCTTTATCAAATGCAATGTCAGATTTCTGGTTGAGTGCAATGTCAGATTTTTGGTGGAGTGCAATGGAACACAAAAGGAAGATTCACTAGATCAGTTGGGAGAATATGTGTTTGTCCAAGGCGCAGGGAGGGCTAGGCTTCAAAGATATATCTTGTTTTAATCAAGCCTTGTTAGCCAAACAGGCTTGGAGGTTCTTACAGGATCCTAACTCTCTGTGTGCAAGGTTTTTTCAAAGCAGGTATTTCAATGATTCTCCCTTCTTGCAAGCAGTGAGTGGTGGCAAACTCTCCTTTGCTTGGAGAAGTGTTTTGTATGGCAGAGAGCTTTTAATGGAGGGGATGAAGAAAAAGATCGGGAATGGAAATTCTATTAAGGTCTGGCTTGATTATTGGTTATGGGATAATGAGTTCAGAGCTCCTTACAGCAAGCAAATCAATTTCAACCTCAGTTTGAAGGTTTGTGATCTTATAGACCCTCACAGTAGGACTTGGGAGAGAATTGCCTTAGAATTTGCTTTCTATCCTCAAGACATTGTTAGGATCTTAGCAATTAAACCTGCTCTGGATTTTGATGATTTTTGGATGGGATCACAACAAGTCATGTAATTATTCTGTTAAGTCAAGATATTGGCTTGCCCACTCTATTAGGAAAAAGGATCTCATTGTGGAAGCTGAGTTGATGCCTTCATTGAATGGTCTCAAGATGCAGGTGTGGGATCTTCTAAATGTTCTAAAGATCAAAACTTTTCTCTGGAAAGCTGTCAGTGGAGCTTTGCCGATGGCAGTTAGGTAAGTGAAAAGAGGAATGGTTGTTTACCAGAGATGTCAATTTTGTGGGGAGGAAGGAGAAGATATCAATCATGTGTTGTTTACCTGCTTTGTTGATCGACAGGTCTGGGCCCTATCACTTTTTCCTTATCCAGAACAATGTTTTAGTCAAACTTCTCTTTATGCAAATATTTGCTTTGTTCTGACGATGGGAAAGAACTAAGAAGTCCCAAGAGAAGTAAGGATGAGCTTTCCTTGGATTTTGTGGGTGTTATGGAAGAATAGAAACAAATTCTCCATTAAGGGTAAAATTTTTTAATGCCGAGGAAATCATTGGAAAAATCACAGGTGATGTGGCTGAATGAATTTGGCTCAATAGATTGATATGGAGGAGGCTTAGATGGAGTCTTCTCAAAATCAAGATCGGAGGAAAAAATGGTTCCCTCCTCCGGTGTTATGGGTTAAATGTAACATAGGTACTGCTTGGTCAAGAGAAAAAGACTAGCGGGTGCCTTGTGGGTCGTTAGGGAGGCTTGTGGCAAGGTCATTATGCATAGCAGGAGAGCTTTGGGTAATGTTAATTCCTGGGAAGAAGCATATCTAGTTTGTTTTTCTTGGGCAGTGGAAAGTATGCAGAGCCACAAGATGACAATGATCATTTTCTCTATGGAGGATGCTACTTTGGTAATGCGGTTAACTGACCGAAAGATTGGCCGTCTCTCAAGCCTCAGGTGGCAGACATGCTCAGAATTTTAGCTCCTTTGGCTTTTTGGAAAGTGGTGCTAGAAGTTAGAGCATCCAATAGAGGTCGATATCTTATAGCTCAAAGTCTTACAAAGTCCAACTGGTTTCAGTCCTATGTTCAGTCCGGACAGCCTAATTGGCTTCATGATATCTTTGTTAGTGAGATGAGGTCTACCTCTGTGTAATGATCCTCCTTTTGTTTTTGGTGGCTAATCATTCGATTTATATTTTGTAATCAGTCCTCTTCAAGTCTAGGTTGGTATAGCAGTTTCCTAGATTGTAAGGCTGTAAGTTTGTAAGGCTTGTTTGCCTATCTTGTAACATCCTTTTGATTAATATATCTTCTAGATGGAAAAAAAGGTTTTGAATGGTGAAACCAAATCACAGTGTAAATTATGGAAATCATGTAGACTATACGTGATAAGTGAATATCAGGTTATGCAAGACAAGTATAAATCAAACAGATTAGCAGGTCCATATCATGTGTCAAATGACGAAATCAGATCGAGCGGTGGAGATCAAATATTTGAACAATGAAATATAGAAAAACACAATCGAAGTTTATTTTATAGAATAATAAAACATATTACAACTATATGAACACTAAAAATTTACTTTTTGATATATATTATCTTCTTAATAGTTTTATAGTCCAAAAACATTAAACAGAAATAATCCAAATACAACACATAAACAAAACTAATATTGTTGTAGATAATGATGGTTAATCACCAATCCTTGTGTCCTTACCTTAAGGTCATTGTTTAGTTAAGTATATATGAGTCATCACCCCACATATCATTATCTGTTTTAAGTATGTATGACTCATCATGTTCACCACGCCACTATAAATAGGGGTTCGTACTTAGTAAATCATAAGAAATAAGAAAGAAGAAATTTCACTCTATCTCTAGTTTACTTATCTCTCTCTCACTCTAGAAAACACATACACACATATATCATCATATATATATATATATATATATATATCGATTTCACAACATGTTATCAGCACGATCACTTTGTTACCCGATTGTCACTCTTTCTGATAGCCATACGGTTATTCCGTCGTCAATACCACGCTGTTATTCCGCCCGTATAAAAAGTACGACTTAATTTATGTTGAGTTCACACCAAACTTATTATTTACGAAATAACGGTATATATGTTCGTTAAATTCATGTTAAAATATACGGAGTGAAAGGTTATGCCTCCTCCTTAATCGAAAACATGAATATGTTAATTATAGTAAAAAATATATAAGTTTTTATAAAAAAAATAAATAAAAAATAGTATAACTTTTGAACCAAGTTTTATAATTTTATAACTTAACAATTAGTTTGATTATTTATATAGATATCATGTCAAACTTGGCAAAGCTCGATATCATTGCCCTTGATATATGTGGAAAAAAATATATGACATGGGCATCAGATGCTAAGTTGCATCTAAAATCGAATGGGCTTCTTAACACCATCGATTAGTCGAAAACGACATCAGATGAAAATAAAGCTAAGACTATGGTATTTTTACGCCACCATCTCCACGATAACTTGAAAAATAAATAAATCACGAAAGAAGATCCTGCGAATCTTTGGCAGTCACTCAAAGATAGATTTAATCACCAGAAATATGTGATCTTACCAAAAGCTAAACATGAGTGGCTGAACCTGCGACTCTTGGATTATAAAAGTGTTAGTGAATATAATTCCGCTATGTCTGAAATCACTTCTAGGATGATATTATGTGGTGAAAAAGTGAGCGATTATGATATGATTGAGAAAACGCTCTCTAATTTTCATCCTGGAAATGTAATACTGCAGGAACAGTACTGTACCAAAGGGTACACTCGCTACTCGGAGTTGATGAAGGTCCTCCTTGTAGCAGAGCAGAATAATGAACTCGTGATGTTAAACCATCAAACTCGTGCTGCTGGATCAGCACCATTCCCAGAAGTGAATGTCGTAGCATCTAGCAACAATGATTATTATCAAGGACATGGACGTGGATGCGACAAAGGCCGTAGTCGAGGTCGTGGACGTGGACAAGGAAGAGGTTTCAACAATGGAAGAAACAAGAACTTCCAAGTAAGTGAGAATGGTCGCACAATAAAGAAAACGACCAAAACTGCTTGTTACATATGCGGAATGAAAGGACATTGGGAATGTACGTGTCGTACACTAAAACATTTTGTCGATCTGTATCAAGAATAGCAAAAGTCCAAGTTTCATAATGTTGAAACTAACTTCATCGGTGATGAAGCCAAACCTTCCTTTAATGTCTTAAGTGATGATGCACATCTGGATTTCGTGGATTTTCTTGATCCTGGATATATTGGTGAAAATAAAGCGATGGAGATCGATAAAGCCTAATGAGCTGCCAATATGACTAGAAAACTAAGAACTATATGTTTTCCTCGTATAATATGTTTTTATCGTCGGTTTATAATTAGATTGTGTAATATCTTTGCTTTTAAAATAATATGTAAAGACCAGGTTTTGTCATAATATAAAGTAACTTTGTATTACGTTGTTTAATTTTATTATAAATATTATGATATAGAAAATTTCACAAATCAAGATTCAGGATGGAGATATATGTCTAGCAGATAGTGCTACAACACACACTATACTAAAAGATAAACGATATTTCTCCTGTCTCAAAATCAAGAACTCCACTGGTAGCGTAAGTACCATATCCGGTAATACAAATATCATAGAAGGCTTTGGAAGAGCTAATTTTTCAATGCCAAAGGGGAAAAATTTTGAAATAAATAATGCATTATATTCCCCCAAGTCTCAAAAAAACTTGTTAAGTTTCCGAGATATCCGCAGAAACGATTATCACATTGAGACTATGAATAAGAATGGCATTGAATATCTTTGCATTACATCAGAGATGAAACATATATAAGAAGAATTACAGATGTTATCCTCAGGATTATATTGCACAAAAATAAACATGACTGAATCATACATTATAGTAAACGAGAAGTTTACAAGTACATTCAAAGTCTGGCACGAAAGGCTAGGACATCCAGGATTAGTCATGATGAGAAGAATTGTGCAAAGTTCAAATGGTCACCCACTGAAAAACGAAAGGATTTTTCAATCGGAGGAGTTTCCATGTAATGCTTGTTCTCAAGGGAACCTCATCACTCGGCCATCACCAACCAAAGTTGGGAATGAATCTCCAGTATTTTTAGAAAGAATACGTGGCGATATATGTGGACCTATCCATCCACCGTGTGGACCGTTACGATATTTTATGGTATTAATTGACGCATCAAGTAGATGGTCACATGTGTGTCTTTTGACAACAGGAAATACAACTTTAATTCATTGCCCAAATAATCAGGTTGAGAGCACAATTTCCTGATTATACCATAAAAAAGTAAGACTAGATAACGCTGGTGAATTCACTTCAAAAGCCTTTGATGATAATTGTATGTCAATGGGGATCGATGTGGAGCATCCAGTGCCCTAGGTACATACACAAAATGGAATGGCTGAGATCTTGATAAAAAGGTTGCAAATGATTGCATGACCATTGATATTACGAACAAACCTCCCAATTTATCTATGGAGACATGCTATATTGCATGCGACCGCATTGGTTCAGATTAGACCAAGTTCATATAATAAATATTCCCCATAACAGTAGACATTTGGCCAAGAACCTAATATATCCCATCTCCAAGTTTTTGGGTGCACGGTTTATGTTCCTATAGCGCCACTGCAAAGAGCAAAAATGGGGCCGCAAAGGCGATTGAGAATATATGTCGGGTATTCGTCACCAAGTATAATAAGGTATCTTGAACCGCAAACCGGTGATATGTTTACAGCACGGTTTGATGATTGCCATTTTAATGAAGTTGAATTCCCAGCGTTAGGAGGAGGATATTAAGAAATGTCAAAAGACGTTACATGACATACACCATCTTTGGTGCATTGTGATCTCCTTACGAATCAACGTGAACTGGAAGTTCAAAAAATTATACATTTGCAAAGTTTGGCAAATCAATTACTAGATGCGTTCATAGATACAAAGAGGGTGACTAAGTCGTATATACCCGCTACAAATGCTCCATGTAGAACTGAAATTCCAACATAGCTAAATGATGAGAGCAATGCAAATGAAACCTAGGGTTCAATTGAAAAGGGGGAGGCCGATGGGCTCTAAACATAAAAATCCCCGAAAGAAAAAGAAATTGGGAGAAGAATACGAGGAAATTCTAAAAGAACCTGATGAAGAGAAAAACCTCGAAATCGAGCATGAAACAGAAAAATGTAAGATTTCCATTAATTACGCCCAAGATGGAAAAATATGGGTTAGATATGAAATTGATGATGAGGATGAAATATTCTCCTTTTCTGTATCCAAAGAAAATGATAATGAAAATGAAGATAAAGAAAAAAGGTCAGTATCGGAATGCCAGAAAAGGCCCGATTGGGAGAAATGGCAAGAAGCCATGAGAAATGAATTACTCTCCCTTAATTAGAGAAATGTTTTTGAACCTATTGTTATTACGCCTGAAGATATAATACCATTTGGAAGCAAATGAATCTTTGTAAGAAAAAGAAATGAGAATAATGATGTCAAAAAGATATAAATCTCGACTTGTGGCACAAGGATTTTCTGAAAGACAAGGAATTGATTATGATGAAACATATTCCCTGGTTATGGATGCAATCACATTTAGGTACTTGATGAGCCTAACGGCATCGGAGAATCTAGATATGTATCTTATGGATGTTGTGACTGCATAACTATATAGATCACTGGATAGTAACATTTATATGAAAATTCCAGAAGGATTCAAAATCCCGAAAGGATCAAAAATCCCTGAAGGATCCAAGGACATCTGATCGGTCAAATTACAGTGATCACTATACGGATTAAAACAATTTGGACGCATGTGGTACAATCGCTTAAGCAAATATTTTTTGAAAAAAGGAGATATCAATAAGGGAAAATTCGAAAATAAGGATGTTATTTTTCCAAATTGTTTATATAAACTTTATCCACTTAACATTGGTGAAATAGGTTTTATATTAATTAAAACTCCATTATACCCTCAATTCCAAAATTATGGATATAAAAAGAAAAATAAATACACAAATACAAAACCTCTAACTCATTTAGAGTCTTCCCTTAAAAAAAAAAAACACATATGTTAAAAAATACATAAACCCTTTTTTTTTTCCTCCCCTTCTCCCCTTCTTCATTAACATAGATGCTCCGGCGGTCTCCTCCTTATTATCCTTCGCCGTTTTTCTTTCAACTTCTAGCCATCTTCTCCTGTCGCCACATTTCTGATCCTGAGGTCATGAGGCCATAATTTCTTACTCTTACGACAAGAAGATTTCTCGCCATCTTCGCTCATCTTCTCGCCATCTTCGCTCATCTTCTCGCCATCTTCGCTCATCTTCGCTCATTTCACTTTTGAAACTCTGCTCCTGAGGTAATCTTATAAAGTCTCTTCCTTTTGTAGATGCACAGGTTTTGTGATTGATTCTCTTTGAGTTTTTAGATTTTTGGGTTTGATTTCGTGTTGGGTTTAATCGTTCAAAACAACGTTCTGTTTTGGCTTTAAGAACCTAGAAAGTAACCAGAAATATCAATCTCTGTCAAGCTAAAGTGCAATTGGATTGAGATGTTTTAGTATTAAGTACTAGTGTGTTTGTTTCTGGTTGCAGAATCCAGCTGACAAGAGGGAGATTCTGTGCGATGAGACACTGAAGCTAATCTTTGAAGGGAAAGACAAAGTTGGGTTTCTAGAGATTACAAAACTCTTGTCCCCGCACTTTGTTGGATTTAATTGATTATATTTGGTAATGTTTATTGACCCTTTTGTGTTTCTCAACATAGTTCTGGAAGCTCATAGTTTATCTATACATTTCAGTGTACTGATGTGGTTTGTTTTTGGCACTTGTATCTGTTTTATACTGCAAATACTCGAATTGATGTACTTTTTTAGTTTAGATGTGTTATACTAATTTGATGTGAACTAAACTTGTTGTAATGGGTTTTGCAGGTAGTTCCTCAAGCAGATAGAGTCCTTATCCGTCTTGAAGTGCTTCCTGAGGTTCTGTCTCTTAGCTTTCTTCTTTTTACATTTTCAATCGATCTTCTTAACGAAGACTAGAGTAATTCTGGCAATTTTTTCGTCGGATTGTTACTCATTTTCTGGTGGTTTTTGTCTGTGATTCCTTAGCTTTCTTCTCCAACAATGCTGGAGTTGAAATCTTGGGATCGTTTCTGTTTTGTTAAAAGAGTAAAGACACACACAAAAAAGGGATTAATTTAGGACTCTGAGATTACAAAAAGAACAAAAAATTTAGTTGCTCAGCTCGTGGTATTGCAGTTTTAGTTGACGAATGAATCATGAGCTTTATCGAGTCTTTCATATGCATTTCAAATCTGGGCTATGGAAGCAATTTCGGTCATTGGAGAGTTGTTGGGAAAGAAGATTAATAAAGAATTGACCGCAACTCCTCGATGCTCTAATTGGATAGGTACTGGACGAGTATCATATGACGAGATCATCCAACTAGAAAAGACATTTACAAGAAAGGTTAGTTGAACATTCTCTTTTTTTTTTTTTAGAAATGAAACATGAAACTATGTTTATACTTAGCTGTAGTTAGGTCTTGTAATGGGTGTTAAATTCAGATTGGAATATTTGTTTGTTAAATTCAGGTTAGATTCTGGTTAATACGAATCAGCTAAGCTTGTTCTGATTCTGGTCACGATTCAGCTATATATATGTTTGGTTGGTTTTATATATATATGTTTGGTTGGTTTTAGCTGCCTCCAGTAATGTGTTCTGATTCTGGTCACGATTCTAGTTAAATTCAGATTGGAATATTTGTTTGTTAAATTCAGGTTAGATTCTAGTTAATACGATTCAGCTAAGCTTGTTCTGATTCTGGTCACGATTCAGCTATATATATGTTTGGTTGGTTTTAGCTGCCTCCAGTAATGTGTTCTGATTCTGGTCACGATTCTAACACTTCTGTTTAATCTATTTTACTGTAGGATGATGTTTATCCATACATTTCTATCACTGGAAATTTTGATGTATTTGAGTCTTTAGAATTTCGATGGGCAGATGAAATCAGAGATGTAGAAGTGGATAACTTGACTGCTCTGATCAGATCTGGGAGTGATTTTGGAGACCATCTTTGGGATAGTGTAGTAGATGATGTTGTGGACGTTGCAACAGAAAAGGTTGATAGTGGAGGTGACAATGAGGTACCTGAAGATGGTAACGAGGTCTCACAGCCTATCGACAAAGATAATAATGAACCTTGTGATGGTGAAGTGTATGNAGAAGTGTAAAAATGTGGTACGTAAGAAATAAACTCCTACGCTATGTTTAATTTAGTTTGTTGTCACATATTTGTGTATTTTTTTTTATTAGTGTAAGACTATGTAATGGGATATGTATGTATGTGTAGGAATGTAATATTGGATACGTATCAATATTTGTAAAATATTCGACGTGTTTAATGTGTTCTTAATTTTTTCTTTTTTTTGTATTGACATGATGAATTTATTAAACTTGATGAATTTCTGACTCAGACTTGTGATATAGACCTCAATTCGAATACACAAGATTTCTTACAAAAGTCAATGGGTCACCTTTCTCAAAATACACAAGTACCCGAGATTGATCCGACACCAATACCGACCAAAATTGAAAGTCATCCCGATGTTGATGTATTGGAATCAGGTCAAACAGACGAAGACTCTGTGTTGGTGTTCGTTTCAGAGGAGAAATGGGAAGCTTATGCGGAGTGGCATAGGAAAAACAAGTAAGCATTTCAATATTGTTCTTACAATTATTTAATTTTGGTATAAAATAATTTGATTGGTGAACCGATTTTGGTACTAATTTTTGATAAAAAATTTCAGGATCCTAAAGTTGGGTCCAAGTGTTCTAAATGATCTAATACTAAATCGAATCATGGGAAACAAAGGATGGCTTGGCAACGAAGTACATATTAATCATTTTGTTTTAATAATATGCATCATTGTTCTTGTTTTGCTAAACTAGTTATATTTATTAAATATTTTTCAGGAAATTGATGCTATGATGTATGTATTTCGGGAGTATACATCTTTAGGTCGACTAAAGTCAGCTCGTGTTAGTTGTATGAATTGTATGTTTAGTATGCAAATCAAAAACGAACACCAGAAGTATACGAGTTCGACGAATAAAAAAAAGCCACAAGTGGGATAGTCATCTTCTTGCTTATGCCATCAGGGAATTGCCTTCTCATGGAAGCACGAGGAAAAAGTGGGCAACGGACTTGGACAGAATTTATGCCCCGGTTTGGGTCAACGGTAATCACTGGATTTCAGTTTGTGTGAACTTCATTTTAAAAACTGTTGAGGTCTTCGATTGTAATGCAAACAACAACCGGAGGCATGTGGAGTCGTTCGCCGTCGTCATCCCTCGCATTTTGAAGGAACTTCACGTAAAAGTTGATGGAAAGGTTCCACTTTTGTTACCTTATGAGATCATACATGTCCAAGTGCCAAAAGGACTAAATAAATCAGCTTGTGATTGTGGAGTTTATGCGCTGAAATACATCGAGTGTCATCTCCTTCGGCTAGATATGAATTTGATTAACAATGACAACATTAGAGAAGCGCGTGTGAGGATTGCCGTTGATCTATGGGAAGCAGCAAAGGATCCAGTTTTAATTGAACGAATGGAAAAGTTTGTACCCCCAACGATACCTTCTGATACTGTAACCATTGATTGAGGTTATTTTGTTTTTTGAATTAGGTATGAAGGTAGACATTTATTATTTTTAGAAGCAACAAACAGACCAAAATGATTTTTAACATCGTATATAATGGATTTTACCAATTGCTTTTTTCCCTGTCTTTGATGTCACAACTCAATGGTGGCCCTAACGACTGGTTTGATTAATCATAGTTTGCTACTCATTGCTTGGTCCGTTCATGGATTTGTTTGAAAAGACATGATTTTAACAACTCTAAACATATATATAACTTAAGCACTAAAGAAAACTAAGATTACAAGTTAAAAACAAACTTCAAACATCAAGAAATTCAAGCATAAACCCAGAAAACGAACTCAACATTTAGGTAACTAAAGGGGGAAATAAAACCATAGAAGCGCTAGAAATCAAGAGATGAACAAGAATCCATAAAGAAAAGATGATTTATAACATAAAAACTTAAGGATTCATGATACAAATGTTGTTTGACCCTTCCAGAACACAAGGGAAAGGTCTAGGTAGAAGACAATTATGGTTTCATAGTGGAAAATAACATAAAAAGGGGGCTAAAGTCGTGGAGAGAGAAAAAGGCGAAAAAGCAATTATTGGTCCGCAAGAACCTGTATCGGTTAAAATTGGTCGATATGGATGGTTGGTACAGTCTCTGTCATGTTTCCTGAATTCTGTATCGGTCAAAACTGCCCGATATAGATGATCGGTATTTCTCCTGGGCGAGTCGTCTTGTTTTATTAAGCTTGTATCGACCTCCCTTTGTCGATACACATGGTCGATATTCTCTCTGTTCGTCAGTCGTTCTTGCTCTGTTCTGTATCGAGCGCATTTGGTCGAGACAAGTGATCGATATTCCTTCTGGATTAAGTTGTATCTTTCGTCTGCTCGATATCGATCACATTTGATCGATACGAGTGATCGTGATTCCTTCTGGATTAAGTTGTATCTTCCGTCTGCTCGATATCGATCACATTTGATCGATACGAGTGATCGATATTCCTTCTGGATTAAGTTGTATCTTCCGTCTGCTCGATATCGATCACATTTGATCGATACGAGTGATGGAAATTCTTTTTGGTTATGAACGCCTTCTCCGTCTCATATGTATCGGTTGGAACATGTTGAAATGGATGATCGATATGATGATATCGATCACTTATGATCGAAATGTTTGATCGATACATGCTCTGCTTCATCTCTTTGGCTCCTTCTTGCTTTTAATCTTCATCTAACTCTCCAATCTTCAAGCATCAACTACAAAAACCTACAAAAGAGATATGCATATGCAAATGCACCTAAAAATGTCCTAAATGATGCTCAAAGACACGTGTATAGCTTCTTCCCTTTGTTGGTGGATCCCAACCCATTAGTTTTCGAAAGCAACTCAAACCTCAAACCAATCGAATATTATAAAACAATGAATGAGATTCAAACGTGATCTTTGTCATGACGTCAATTACAAACGTGAACTGAAATAGAAAAACAAAAACCATAATGCTAGATAATGTAAGCCAAGCTTGATCCTCCGTCTGATTTTCATCGATTATGGAAGCATTGACCATCTTGAACAAAAAACAAACAATATGAAATTAAGCCTCACGAAAGTAATTATAGAAAAAACGAGAAAATAAATCTTAAAATGTTGCACAAACCATGATTATATCGCGGTATCACATGTCGATCTGTTGTGTCCTTCTTTACCACAACGGCTGTATTTGTGCCTCTTACACCCTTGCGATCCTTGTGACGATCTTATCTTGTCTTCAAGTGTTTCATGCCTGCGTTTTCTTCGTCTTCCAGGGGCTCTCCTTGTTTCTGGTGGTAGAAATTTTACATTTTCAACATGTTCTGGGGTGTGCCATTCATCTTCAGGAACACTTATTGGATTAATCGCTTCCTCGTATAACGATCTCCATGCGGTAGTTGTATACACCTCATCGGTGTATTGGTATAGATCCTTACCAATATCAAATGCTCCTTTTATGGCATGCCTGCAAGGAATTTTTTCTATCTCGAACTTTCCACATGAACACGTTCTTCTTTCCAAGTCAACAACATAGTCTGTTCCATTACCTTTAACTTGAAAACTGTATTCGGTAATTGGAAAGACTTTACATAGTTTCCCTTTCTCTATCCGTTTATCAATCTTTTTCTCCACGGTAATAGTTAATGGATCACGCATAATGCTCTACGCTCATAAAACCAACGTGTTAACAATTCCCTGATACTGTCTAACAGAGGAATTATTGGATGCTCTCGAGGTGATCTCAAAGCTGCATTTATCGATTTTGTAGGGTTGTTGGTGTTAATGTCGTATATGTACCCCGGAAAATGACATCGAGCCCATTTTCTCACATCAGCATCCTCTAGATAACCACCAATAGACGGACTGATATTGCAAATTTGCGCAAATAATTTTTCAAACTCACCAATCCTATACACTTTTGATGCTTTTGCAACCAAACCAGCCACACCCTTTCCCTTGAAATATGTTACCACATTATAATCAAGTGGTGAATGCAAATACCATGTTTAGCCAGTGGATATATTTTTCCAATTGATTTACCAAGCAACATATGTCTATCTGATACAAAAACTAAACCTTCGTCATCCGCTATAACTTCTTTAAGCTGCATAAGAAACCACTCCCACGAGCAATCATTTTCTGTATCAGCAATTCCAAATGCGATTGGATACAAATTAGAGTTACCATCAACAGTTGTAGCAACTAGCAGAACTCCTTTGTATTTGCTTTTCAAAAACGTTCCATCAACTACAATAACCTTCCGAATTGCCTTGTAGAAACCTCTTATTGATTGACCAAAAGAAATAAAAAGATATTTGAATCTACCATCACAATCAATTTCATAATTCGTATGCGTACCAGGATTCGCTTCTTCTAGCATGTGCAAGTATTTTGGTATTTTGCCAAAACTCTTCTCCGGGATTCCTCGAACTTCATTAATTGCATACTCACGAGACTCCCAAGCTTGGGAATAACTCAGCTCGTATCCATAGTCTGTTCGAATAATATTAATGATATCATTCGCTTTAGGCCCTTCCTTCACACCCTCATAGTTATGCATAATGAGATGCCCAATTGTTCTTGCTGAAGGTGTCCTACAGAATTTTGTTTTCTTCGAAGGGGCACATGTATGGTTACCCACATACTTGTTGATTTTGAAATATGTAGACCCCTCTAAACACTCAGCACGAAGACTCCATTTGCAAACCCTATCTATGCAGCGTATACACCATAGTCTTGTATCAGACTTCGTAATCTTGTAGTCGCAGTTATACTTCATCGCATAAATTTCAAGAGTTGCTTGTAAAGCCTCCTTGCTACTGAAATATTGCCCCTTAGTTACCATTGAATCTTCCACCTTAGAACCGACTTCATCACTGGATTTAGCATCATTAGATTTGTTGACGAAATCATCATTCGGCTTATCTTCATTCACCAACATTGTTGCTGGGTTTTCAGGAATATTACCATCATCGTCACCATCACTTGGATCACTTAGCTCCTTATTCAAATCAAAATTGACTCCACTCTTGCAATCGTCGGATATACCTTTGAACGTCACACATAACCGTATAGTATTTTTGCTTTTCAAATACGCCACCAAATTTTTCATTTGTCGATCATTCACCATAACAACTGGTGGGGAATCAAAGCTAAGATCTGTGGGTAAGTAACTGAATTCCACATCAACTTCACTATATTATATTACAAAATCTTATGAAACCATCATCTTCAAATCTTCAAGAGTTGTGGTGGATTGCAAAGTAAGTAATCTAGCACGTTTTTCTTCATCAACAATAAATCTCCATTCTTTTTGGTCATACAATCTCCATACACCACAAGTGACAAATATTTGCAGCATATTGATCAAAATATTGAAAACTTTTGAAGAACTCGTGGCAAAAGAGGGAGAAGAAGAGAAGAGGGGAAAATTTTAGGGTTATAAATCGATTTTGAACATAGGGAAGGGACATTCGATTTTTAAAATTTTCAGAATATGTATTCTAAACTTTTTAGAACGTAATTAAAACAATAAATATGAAATCTAAACATAATATTTGAATTTCCGTAATATAGTTTTAGTTTCCTTATTTTTAGATATTCGGTTAACATTTTTAAGGAAATCTAATTTTTTCAGAATACGCATTCTAAAGTCTGTAGAAAATGTATTCTAAAATTTTTAGAACATAGAGTAAATGTAGAATATGTATTCTAAACTTTAGAATACGTATTCTAAATTTTACAAAACAAAGAGAATTCATAGAATTCGAATTCTACGTTTCGTAGAACACGAATTCTAAAAATTTAAGAACAAATATCTGTTCTGAAATTTTCAGAACATGTACAATGCGTAGAATACGTATTCTAAAGGTTTTAGAACAGACAAAAAATTCAGAAAACGAATTCTACACTTTTCGGAAGATCTAAAAACCTATTTAAATGCGACCAAATCAAAAAAATGTTTTCACTAAATCTTCTTAAAACATGTCTATCAACATATTTTTGTGGTTTTTTTCATCTTAAAATTGTCAAAATTTTGATATAGGGGTAGATTTGTCCAAAGTGACAATTTCAAAATTAAGGTGTATATGGACAAAACTTTTTTCAGAACACCTTTATTTCCAATTGTCCCAATCAATAATGTGATATACTCTTGCGTGTTCATTAAGAAATCTCAAGTTGGATTTGTGATCATAGCTGTTTATGTTGATGACTTGAAAATAATAGGAACTCAAAAGGAAGTTGATGATGCAAGACCTCATATGAAAGAAGAGTTTGAAAGGAAAGACCTTGGAAAGACAAAATTTTGTCTCAGGTTTCAAATAGAGAATTTCCAAGATGGAATATTTGTGCATCAATCAAATTACACCAAAAGGGTGTTAAAAGCTTTAATATGAATAAAGAAAATCTTTTGAGTACTCCGATGGTCAACAGATCATTTAATATTGATAAGGATCCGTTTAAACCTTGTGAAGATAACGAAGAAGTATTAGGTCCCGAAGTACCTTATATGAATGTCATTGGTGCACTTATGTATCTTGCAAATTGTATTTGGCCAGATATAACATTTGCTAATAATTTGTTTGCAAGATACAGTTCAAGGTACGATGGATTTGGGATTATTTTATTCTCGAAACTCTGCTTTTCGTCTAGTTGGATTTGCAGATGCAGGATATTTATCAGACCCGCATAAAGCTCGATCGCAAACTGGATATGTTTTTACAATGGGAGATACTGTAATCTCGTGGCGTTCTCAGAAACAGACATTGGTTGCCACTTCCTCAAATCATGAGGAAATCATTGTACTTCTTGAAGCATGTAGAGAATGTGTATGGTTGAGGTTCATGACACATCATATACAAGAAGCTAGTGGGATAATTACAAGTAAAGAACCAATAAAATTGTTTGAGGATAACGTTTCATGTGTTACTCAACTTAAAGAAGGATATATCAAGAGTGATAGGACAAAGCATATCCTTCCAAGATTTTTTCACTCAAGAGCTCGTCAATAATCGAGAAGTCGACATCGAGTACATCCGTTCAAGTGACAATGCATCAGATCTTTTCACTAAGGCGCTTCCTATTTCAAGTTTTGGAAAGCATATTCAGAATATCAGAATGCGTAATCTGCGAGATTTGTGAAAAGATCATATCCATCTTTCAAGGGGAGATTACGTCACTATACTCTTTTTCCCTTGTAATGGTTTTTATCCCAATGGGTTTTTCCATGATAAGGTTTTTAACGAGGTAGTACGTAATTCAACTATGATGATTAATCAAGGGGGAGTGTTGTAGATAATGATGATTAATCATCAATTCATGTGTCCTTATGATTGTAGGAGTTTTTTAAGACTCCTAAGCACACAATTAAAACCTAATGTGCTCTAATACCTCAATCCTAAAGGTATGTCGTATGTAGCACTTACGGTATCGAATCCACAGGGAAGGAAAGATAACACACTAAGAATGCAGGAAACTAATCAAGCTAAATTGATATGTTGTTTTTGGGTTTTTAATCTAAAACAATCTAAAGTGAATAAACGAGAAACTTAAATCACAAGCAAGTTAAATATCTAAACAAGATATGAATGACTCAAAATGAGAAAGGAAAAGCTTTTAACAATAAGTATGAAAATAGATTCCAAACAAACTTAAGAGACGATGTGAAACATAAAGCACAAAGAGAGAATCGGATTAAACTAGCAATGCAAAGTAAACTAATGACTTAAACGGTTTGATAATGATTGTAACAAGTATGGACAATTGATAAGGTATTTGACAAGGGTGAATGATAATTTGATAGATGATGATTCAATCAAACAACTAATGCTCAATCCTATGACGTGAGTCGTTTAAATAGACTAATCCACTGTCGTGATCATAGCCCTTTCAGAAACCGTTCGGTTAAGCTAATCTTTCAATTGCAACCTAACGATTTACAAACATTGAACTCAAACTCACAAATGTCATCAAAACCTTCTTAAAACTCGACTTTCGTTGGCTAAGAACTAGAAGCGCAATGCATAGAAAATTCGTATCGATTCACTACACCTTTCGATTGTGAATCGATCATCATCTAGAAAAATCTCTTTTGAAGCTCAGTTCTAGCGTTAAGATCATTCTATGCTTGAGGATAAACAAGATTCAATCATCAAACATCACATATCAAGCATCAAAACACCCTAATCTACCAAACCAACCATCCAAAAGGAGACTACTCACTACGCATGATTTTTACACTTAAAAGCATGGTTTTAACAACTCTAAACATGAATATAACTTAAGAACTAAAGAAAACTAAGACTACAAACTAAAAACAAGCTTTAAACATCAAGTAACTTACACATCAAAACTAAAAACGACCTAAGCAATAAACTTCACCAAAATGAGAAATAAAACCATACAAATGCTAGAAATCAAGAGATAAACAAGAATTCATAAAGGAAAAATGATTTGTAACATTAAAACTTAAAGATTCATAACATAAGAGTGTTTTTATTTTCTTCTTAAGAACAAGAAGAGAGAGAGAAAGAGAATTTTTGATAGATCCCCTCTTTTCATCCTCCACAAAATCCCTAAAAAAGGGGTTAAAGTGTGTGAGAGATTAAGGGGTAAAAAGTCAACAAGTGGTGCGTAGGGGTCACGTATCGATCAGAGTTGATCGATACGCTTGGTCGATATACGCCCTGTTCGTCCGTCGTCTTGCTCTGTTCTGTATCGATCGCATTTGGTTGAGACGAGTGATCGATATTCCTTCTGGATTAAGTTGTATCTTCCGTCTGCTCGATATCGATCACATTTGATCGAGACGAGTGATCGATATTCCTTCTGGATTAAGTTGTATCTTCCCTCTGCTCGATATCGATCACATTTGATCGAGACGAGTGTGATCGATATGCTTGAACATTGATCCGTCGAACTCTTTTTCTTTGTATCGATCTCTTATGTCTGATACGGGGTGATCAAACTCTGTCTCTGGACAAAATCACATTCTCCGTCTGATCTATATCGATCACCTCAGGTCGAAACGGTGATCGATATTCTTCTGGTTATGAACGCCTTCTCTGTCTCATCTGTATCGGTTGGAACATGTTGAAATGGATGATCGATATGATGATATCGATCACTTATGATCGAAATGTCTCTGATCAATACACGCTCTGCTTCATCTCTTTGGCTCCTTCTTGCTTTTAATCTTCATCTAACTCTCCAATCTTCAAGCATCAATCCAAAAACCTACAAAAGAGATATGCATATGCAAATGCACCAAAAAAATGTTCCTAAATGATGCTCAAAGACACACTAAATGCAGCTAAAATGAAGTATATACATGATGAAATGCATGTATATCAACACCCCCGAACCATCCTTTTGCTTGTCCTCAAGCAAAAATAGGAGAATAGAATTGACATATATGTTTGATGTGATAGGGATTCAGAGCCACAAGTTTAAGAGAAAGATCCAATTCAAAATCCTTAAATATCGTTTACAAGTTGCAAATATCGATCATGTATAACTACTCATTCAACTCCATGATTATTCAACTCTATTCACAACAAAATCAAAGCTATTCTTTACATTCAATTCAACTCAAGTGCAGTCTCGTCTAGGAAAGTGAAATCGATCTCATTCGTTTCGGAAGGCCATTTAGGGTGATTTAACATTTTCGAGTGGGTTTCTCTCATGAAAAAGGAATGCTACACATTATGCAAAAGCTATCTAAGAAAGGGAACAATTCATGCATACAATGCTTTAATCCCATTGTTCTACCCATTCTTTTCTTTTAGGCTCTTTCCTCTTGTATCTTTCTTTTTATTCAACCCACTTCACTCATTTGCTTCTACTCTTTTGCTTATGATCAACACTTCTTTTCTCTTTTTCTTTTACAACATGGGATTTTTTTTTTTCTAATCCCCAAATGCATTTTCTTGACATTGATCATGCCTTTATCCTTTTCTATATTATTCCCAAACCCAAAACACAAAGATTTTTCTCAAGTAAACAACCATTCAAACCAGCCAAACCACAAATGAGACCTAAAGCATTGTCGTTCCCGATACTCTCAAGATTTTACACATGTAAGCATTATCAAGAAAGAGGTCTCACTCAACAAATATATCAAGGATGAAATGAATGGTTTAGGCAATGGGTAGGGGAATCACTATCCGAGTTCACAAAGGTGGTAAAGTTAAAGAAAACTCGGATACATACCATGAGAAAGATTTCAAGTTCCTAAACGAGAAATTTATAATTAAATTCAGTTCAGGTTCATAGAAAAGCTTGATCGACTTAGAGATATATCAATGAAGTTTTTGAGGTTTTTAAAACGGTATAAGCAACAAGCAACGATAATTAAGGACTTTGAATTCCGATTTTAACTCTTAAACTCCAAAGGCAAATGTCATCATAATCCCTTATGCATATGTAAACCTAAATGATTCTAGACTCGATCCTAAAATCATATAAAACATGAAAATACTATATGATGCAATTTTTTTTTTTTTTTTTTTTTTGAAAAATGTTTTTTGATTTCCTAACTAAATGCAAAACTAGAAAACAACACAAAGAAAACAAGATTAGCAACTACTCCCTCCCCCGAACCTACTTCACACCGTCCCGGTGTGAAAGTAAAAGACGAGTTCAAGAGAAAAATAAAAGCTAACGAAAAACTAAAATGCAAAACAAAGTATTTACAAGAATGAGTTGGTACCTAGAAGTGTTGGAGGAGATGTTGATCCCATTGAGTAGGACGGGTTGCTAGAGCAAGGAGACGGTGTCCGCATTGCTCTCTCTCTTTCTCTCTTCTCCTCATGTGCGGATGGCCGTGGTGGCTCGTAGAAACCCAGACCCAGCTGGATTCTCCATGGTAGGAGTGTCTTGATTGCTCCTCGGTTGGGTTTTCATCATCGTTATCTTGTGGTTTAGCACCTTCAGGTTCGTTTTCATTTTGTCTCACCTTCACCTTCCGTGGAATTTCTTCTTCTCGGCTTTCTTTGGAACTCTTCCCCATTATCTTCTTTCTCAACTTCTTAACGGTTCCCACGAGCTTCCGTATGGTCTTGTCTTGCCACTTGTTCCACCTCTCTAAGGCTTGGATATGCTCATGGGCGTTTCGGAGTGCCGGCGTTGCTATTGGTTCGTCATAAGGTGGAACATAATACCTTTGACTCCCGTAGTTGGATTCTGGATATGGTGGTGGTGCGTGGGACTCGTCGTCTCCTTTGACTTCGTCTTGATTCGCTGTTGATGGGCCGGCTTGTGTTGTACTCCCAGCTTTCTATTTGTTTGGAGTGGTGGATAGTATGCGGAGTTGTAGAGAGCTTCTTGTGGTGGCTTGAATAAACATTCCCCCGCGCTTGAAGAGTAGTCAGAGATGGTTGAGGAAGGAGGTATTTCGCTTCTTTGCTTTGCCCTATCGCGAACCGGTAAGCAAAAGAGTTGTTGAGCATTCCCGCTAAGTAGTGAGCTCGGTTTAGGTAATGCGGGTCAATGTGCTTGTATTCGTCCGTCATTGGCCTAGAGGTACATCACAAGCAATCAAGAGAGGAGTGACGATACCTCCAATGCTCAATACCGCCTTCCTGTCTTTTGCAGTGAGAGCCCACGTCTTGTAGGAGAGGAGATGACGGATTAAGATTGACGCCATGATTTCTTTTCCTTCGGCGGTCCTTCGATGGTTCTCATTCTCGTATGTAACGAGGATAGGTTTAAGGCCTAAGATGAGAAGCTCCATCTCGCCTTCCATTACATACCCGGTGTCCTTTCTAGCAAAGAATGTGTGTGCTAGCACCTTATGGGCATAGCGAATCGCTGGATGGCGAATGTGGACCCTAACCGCCACCGGCTTTGTACTTTGTTCGGCGATGCAATTCCATGTTAGCCTTTGAGCGTCCGTGGTATAAGAGAGTCTATGCTTCTTTGTTGTGTTCCTGAACCGAAATCTTTCTATCTCGCGGAAACCCATCCTATACCTCTTTCCGTTAACTCGGAATTCGATATAATCCTGTTCCATCTCCATCTTTTGACTTATCTCCAGGCAAATAAAATGTGGCCTTCAAGGATGCTAAGAATTGGCAAGTTGGGAGCTTGTATGATGGATAAGCCATGGCGAAGAATTGCTCTAGTCCCATGTTTGTGAAGATGCTTAGGACATCTTCATAGAGGTCAATCGCTTGGAGGAATGAGATATCGGCGTATCTAGTACCCGTATGATTAACTTCCTTGAGAGCGGCATAGATTTCAGAGTAAGTTGGTGTGCTCTTCTTTGTGGCTTGCTTCTTGCCTTTTCCTTTGGCAAGCGTTGGAAGATCCTCTTCGGTTTCATGCTCACTAGCAATCGGACTCTCTTCTCGCGGTTGTGGAGGAGCCGGTTTCTTTCCTTGTTTCTTCGCCTTTCTAGCTTTAGAGGCCTCTTCATTGGATTTTTGTTTTTGTTTGCTTGGTTGCCTTTCGGGTTGCTTCTCGGGAGCTCCTGCTGCTCTTGTTGTCCTTGTCATTCTAGAATAGAGACAATAACAAGCATTAAGACATTATGCTTTGAACAACAAAAAAACAATGATAAGGGTGTTCATAATATTTTCAAATTCAATGAGTTCTCATTCTCTAATCGTGTTAGTCTTTCACAAGCATTATCAACATCACATTATCAACCCAATGAAGCAACAATTCACAACATTCTCAACAATTCCATTAAAACCCAACTCAAGAACACTCAAGAACACTCAAGAACAATCACTCTCAATTTTCGATTTTGATTCTCATTCTTCAATATCATCCACCAAATTTGTCAAATTTCAACTCATATCCATCAAACAAACTTTAAGATCAACCCAGAATTGTCAGATTTCTCAGTTTCTAACAATCCACCATTGTTGATATAAAGCTTTTTAAAAGATTGAGTTTAAGAAAGCATACCTTGTAATCGATGGTGGGAGACTCAAAATCGATGCACAATGACGGAACACACTTAAAACTGGGTAGATATCGGGATTATAGCAAGAAGAATCACGAAATTTGATGAAGAAGTGAGAGAGATTTTTGTGTTTTGAAGGTTTGAAATCGTGAAAGTGAAAGGGAAGAAAGAAAGAATCGATTTTTAGAGGTTTTAGAAGGAGAAGTAAACCGTGATAAACCAAGAAAATTGGATTAAATCCTGTTAAAAATTATTTGGTTTACTAAAATAAAACCGGGTCAACGCATTTGAGAGAAGTCAACTTACCTGGGCTGGATGATATCGATCAGATTTGGTTGAAATTATTGATCGATATTACGTCTGTCGATTTTCACTCACCCGTCAATCCCTCGTATCGGTCAGATCATACCGATACCGCTGGTCGATATTCCATCTGTCTGAAATTGTCCCACGTCGATTTGTTGTATCGATCAAACGACACCAATACGGATTGGTCGAAACTGAATTTCGGTCTTAACAGGCCGATACAAGTGTTCGAAATATCAAACATTTCGGACGTTGTCTCTTATTGAGCTGTATCGACCAAGTTTGGTCGATATGGGTGATCGATAGAACCTCTGCTTGTTTCAGCCATATTTTCTTCATCGGTTTCGATCACTCAACCTCGATACACATCCTCGATACGACCTCTGAACATTTTTCATGAGTTGTATCGACCGGAGTTGATCGATACACTTGATCGAAATTTCGCTGCTTCATGTTTTCTCCACTTTGAACGTCCCTAAGTCCCTGAAACTCAAATCACACATCTTTCACACAGAAAGTAAACAAATTCACATATATAAACATATATATATATATATATANTGAAGTCTCTGGGGATGATCTTTCTATCATGTAGTTCTTTGGTCTTCTCCTTATAGATGCGTGAACTATCGTAAGCTTCAAGTCGTATCTCATCGAGTTCGTTGAGTTGTATCAAGCGTTTTTCTGTAGCGGTTTTGATATCGAAATTCAAAAGCTTGACTGCCCACATGGCTTTGTATTCCAACTCAACCGGGAGATGGCAGGACTTCCCATAGAGAAGGTTACTTGGAGTTGTACCAATGGGCGTCTTGTAAGCGGTGCGATACGCCCAGAGTGCATCATCCAGTTTCTTAGACTAGTCTTTTCTTGTTATTCCAACCGTCTTTTCCAGGATAGACTTGATCTCTCGGTTTGACAGTTCCACTTGGCCACTAGTTTGTGGGTGATATGGTGTTGCAATCAGAATTGCAGATCAAATAGAATGTCCGGAGGATATTAAGCACTGTTCTTGAACTTGAAACACAAATGTAAAATCAACCAACCGTCGCTGCGAAGATTATCTATGTCTAAACCTAGAATTCCAAATTTCTTTGCAAATCTTATGAATTCAAACAAGCATTAATGATCAGGTTCAATTGTTCACAAAATCCTAAACAAAATTTCTTTGCGAATAGGTCTTTTGCTCATCTAACACTAGTTCAGACAATCAATCACACTTTCGTGCCAATCAAATAACCTAAGATCAGATTCTAGGTCATGAAGCTAGAATAAGCAGTAATCAGAAGTTTAGATGAAGAACTCTTATTGAATTTCTCCTATCAATTCAAATCAACCTAACAATTCATCAAACACCTTTGTATAACCCTAAACCTAACAAAGAATCTACTCAGACATGGTGAATGAAGCAAACATCATGAATAAAATAGATTGCATAAAATAGTAGAGTAAAGACTAACAAGGGTTCAAAATCTTCTCTCTCAGGAACAAAGTTTCTGACTTCTCTCCCTCTCTCAAAACCCGAATAATGAATAAAATCAAGTCTCTTCTAAAAGTGGCTAAAAACCCTAAATATAATGTTAAACACGTTCTAAGCTTAATTGTAAATAATAAAATCTTGTGGGCCAAGTTGTGGAACCTTCAAACATGTAAAATCGCGTGTTTTCTTTTTCTGCAGTCGGCGTCGATCGATACTGGGTTGGTGTCGGTCGACACTAAGACTCTGTGCTCGCCAGACTAGACTGTCTTCACAAAAATTGGCATAATTTATGATCGCACCGTTAGAATGGTCTCAAACTACTTCCAAATGAAAGATAATCGATAGATCTGTCCTGTATCCAAATTTGAGCTCAATCCAACGGTGGGAAATTATCAACGGACGTCAAAATGCTCCAGACGTTCTAAAACCCGAAAAGACTCAAAAAGTCTACAAAAACACTAGAAGGACTCTGAAAACAAGACATATATCAAGGCTAAAAACGGGTAAAAACGGGTAAAAACAATGATATATAAACTCCCCCAGACTTAGCCTTTGCTTGCCCTCAAGAAAATAGAAATCAAACCAGAGGAAGAGGTTTGAAAACATGGAGACTCACCTGTTCTTGAAACATTGCAATGACCCTTTTCCCAAGCTTTCCAGATATCACCTAACCAGTTCCAAATCTAACCACCATGTACTTCTCCGTAGACATTCGCAGCTTCCCAGACTCCACACATTATCTCACAGCATCATCCAACCAAACCTTCATCGCTAGTTTCATCGCTGTAATCAATGTTCAAGAACCTTCTAGATTCTTTCCCATACAATATCTTGACAAAAGAACAAACCCAAATTACACACTTTTGGTATTGTTTTCCTCTCCCCCAGACTTATCTCTTTTTATGTTCTCTTTATTTTTTTAGTTTTTTTAGCTTCGCATATACAAATCAAGGTTTGAGACGCGAGTATTGATGGTGTTTGCCACCGAATCCCCGGTTCTCCCCTCTCAATGTATCAAAGGCTTTAGACGAATAATGGGGTCCCGAGAAATATTCCTACCCCTCGTTTCCAACCTTTGTGTGATCATTCCTTATCCAAGTAGAATAATGGGATCACTGGAAATTTTCCTAGCCCTCTACTCGGCGAAAATCATCTCATCTTTTATGCATCTTATTTACCAACGTATGTCAAAGGAGAAGAATACCATTATTTTAAAACACATAGGTTCCATTGTCAGATATGAAAAATGAATCAAGCTCTATAAACACTAACCACAACGATGAAGTGCAATAATTTGGCTCAGGCTTTGAATGGACTCTGCTGGAGACATGAGTGTCTTCTAGTTAACTGGTCAGTCTTTGGATTTTTCATTAGTCGATCTAGAACTGATTTTGTAATACCAGAATCTTCAAACTTGTAAAATCGCGTGTTTTCTTTTCCTGCAGTCGGTGTCGATCGATACTAGGTTGGTGTCGGTCGACACCAGGACTATGTGCTCGCCAGACTGGACTCTTTTCACAAAAACTGGCATAACTTTTGATCGCACCGTTAGAATGGCCTCAAACCACTTCCAAATGAAAGGTAATCCATAGATCTGTCTTGTATCCAAATTTGAGCTCAATCCAACGGTGGGAAATTATTCAACAGAGGCCAAAATGCTCCAAACGTTCTAAAACCTGAAAAGACTCAAAAAGACTACAAAAATACTAGAAGGACTCTGAAACGAAGACCTATATCATAGCTAAAAACGGGTAAAAACCATGATATATCAGTTCTCTTTGGTCAGGTCCCTTCACAATCAAGGAAGTCCGCCCACATGGTGCAATCGTGATGATAAATGCTGAAGGCAACCCACTGGTGAGTCTGTACATAAGTCTTCGTTTTCAAATTTTATTTTCGATTTTGTGTCTTATGTCTTCACGTGAACCAGGTTCAGCTGAGCAGTATCAATCGACACCAGTATGTATCGATCGATACCACATCCACGGAGAAGGAACATTCACTTACCACGAGTATCGATCGATACCACTTATTGTATCGGTGATACCCGCTACCCAGGTAAGTCCCTTTATATACCATCAGGTTTTCCTCTTCTTCTTCATTCTTCTATATCGCTTGATACCGATTACACTCTCAAAATCTTTCACAACTTCTTCGTTTCTTCACCCAATCTCATCGGATTTTCATCCTCATAGCATTCTAGCATCCATTCTTTCGATCTGCAAGGTATGAAACTCGAAATCGCTCTTTTTCAATCCGACACTAGGTTTATGGAACTCGATTTTTGCCTCATGTACCTTCACTTCTTGAATGTTTCTCACTTCCTGAATAATCTTGAGGAATTTCGACACCCCCATAGGATTGAATGTGCTTAATTTGCAAGTTGAATTGGACGTATTATTGTTGATTGCTGCTGGTGTATCACATATTGTTATGGTGCAGGACCTAGAAACTTTGGTGTGACTTGTTGTTGGTTTGTCTTTGATTTGCAGATGGAAACCCGAAAGAAGCCAAGACACTCAGATGCTTCGAGCTCTAACCCGCCAGGACATGAGTACAATCTGCAAGATCCAGTCAAAGCCTTTGATGGGTTGTTTTGGCACGCGAGAGTGGTGATGGCTTGTATCACCAACGACCGCTACAAAGTATTGAAAAGAGGCTACACCAACGACACCGGTCCCCAGAGTATTCTAATGGTCTCTTCTAGCGACCTGCGAGCCGCTCCACACGCCACACCATCTCCTTCAGCACCCGTCGTTACATCGAGGCCTCCCTGGCCAATGCTGGAAGGAAAGAAGATCATCCTGTGACGAGCATTGGCGGGCACGCCTAAGGAGGAGTCGGAGAGCGATGTCTGCATCTACAGTCCTATCGCTGAAGAGTGGGACGAGTATGACACATTGTTCAACAACGAATGGCAGCGTGTCACGGTGGTACCTACGTGATTTATTGACCCTCATACGATGCGCCGTTTGGGCATCGACGTGGAGGTCTCTGACATGCTTGACAAGATTTGCCTGGGGACACTTCACACGTGACAATATGATCTCTACCCTGATCTGATCTGCCAATTTCTTGCAACTGCACGTGTCTATTACAGAGACGAGGTTCACCCTAACGCGCTAGAGGGCACTTTGACCTTTCTGATCTGAGAAGTACGCTACAGGCTGCCGATCCCTGACCTCTGCAACATCTATGGCTTTGACCGCGACCTCAGGCAGGTAGCTCTTCCTACTCAATTCCACAATGTCCAGGTCTTTTGGGGGCATATCGGTCTTAGCGCCTATTACTCCAAGACCACCACGCAGATGGATATCCGCCACCCCACTCTCCGCTGCATCGTTTGCATTTTGAGCAACACCCTCCATTGCAAGATGGAGCCGAACAAGATGCGGATCTCTGAACAGCTTCTCCTCTACAAGGCCATCGGCGACCTTATTCCAGAGGACCGATATGAGTGGCCCGAGTTATCCATAGAGACTATCAATGCCATGAAACTGGCATTGATAGTCTCTATGGATAATGTTGTGAAATATTGTGTGAAGTCTAGGGAGCTCTCTGACATGCTTGACAATATTGGCCTGGGGACACTTCACACGTGACAATACGATCTCTACCCTGATCTGATCTACCAATTTCTTGCGACTGCACGTGTCCATTACAGAGATGAGGTTCACCCTGAAGCGCTAGAGGGCACTTTGACCTTTCTGATCCGAGAAGTACGCTACAGGCTGCCGATCCCTGACCTCTGTGATATATATGGCTTTGACCGCGGCCTCTGGCAGGTAGCTCTGCCTACTCAATTCCACGATGTCCAGGTCTTTTGGAGGCATATCGGTCTTGGCGCCTATTACTCCAAGACCACCACGCAGATGGATGTCCGCCACCCCACTCTCCGCTGCATCGTTCGCATTTTGAGCAACACCCTCCATTGCAAGATGGAGCCGAACAAGATGCGGATCTCTGAACAGCTTCTCCTCTACAAGGCCATCGGCGACCTTATTCCAGAGGACCGATATGAGTGGCCCGAGTTAAACCTCGCGGTCAACATGGGAGCCATCTTTGCGCATCACTTGGTCTCTCTGAAGATCAAGCCTTTCTCGGGACACAACTACGCCACTGCGCAGAAGACCAAGTCGGTCGGCAGCCTTCTCACTCCCATCTCCGAGCATTTTGGTATCTCTACTTCTAGGTGTTCGATTGTCACAACTTGCTCCCTTATGGATTAGAAGCTTCTGCAGCACATGCGTTGGCTGAAGCCAACAAGGCGTTGGTGTCTCTCTACGACTGATGGCGAGTTCTTGGTGCAGCTCCCCAATAGAGCACTGGCCACTATTGGCTGTGATTCGAGCCTGACTCTAGCTTGCTCTCTGTTGCACCGGCCACACGCATCCGCGCTACGCCCTGCGCACCCCCTGCTCCGACTACCCGACCTTGCTGGAGGTTGATCTAGTTGTCCATGACGCACGTCTACATCTGCTCCCGCGCCTTCATTTCTTGCCCCTCCGGAGTTGCCGATGGAGACAGCTACTTTTCAGAGGTACATGGTAGAGAGCTTGTAGAGTATTTGGGCCATTGTTTCTCGCTGCAGCTGCAAGTCTTCTGCGGACGCTTGTTCACCATCAGCACCTGGACCCTCCTCTCGCAGAGACCTCTCCGATGATGACACCTCATATGATTAGGCTCTCTGATTCCTATGGTTGAACGTTTCTTTTTCTTTTTCTTTTTCCTCTTATTTTTCTTTATTTTGAACTACCATGTTTCCTGTCAGCATTTCTGTCTTATCTTGAACTTGTGGTTTTATGCGATATTGTTGCTTCTAATTTGTGTGCCAGTGATCTAACAGTGCTCAATCTAACATTTGGACCACTTAGCATGAATTTTTGGCATCAATATCACGAAAAGAGGTCTCTTTATCGATCGACATACACTCGGTATCGATCGATACCACCCAGTGTTGGTCGATACCAACCATCACACACGGGTAACTTCTGTGCGCTTCATCAACCACTCAGTTCTTTTGATTTCATTTGCAATCTCTGGGCTCGATCACACTGGAGACAGTGTTGTTTAAGTCTAGGGGAGGTAGTTGCTGACTTGGTGTTTGTTTTTCTTCGAGTCAGTTGTTATGATCTTGCTTCTGTATCCACTGTCTTGACTTTGCTTCAGAGTATCCATTGTTACAGAACCATTATTTCAGATCGGACTAATGAAAAATCCAAACTAACTAGTTAACTAGGGGACACTCATGTTTCCAGCAGATTCCATTGAAACCTGAGCCAAAATTTTGCAGTTCATCAATGTGGTTGGTGTTCATAGCGCTTGACTCCTCATTCATATATGACAAAGGAACCCATCTGTTTTAAAGTAATGGTATACCTCCTCCTCACTCTAAGTCTAAGAATTAAGCACGAAAAGATGAAATAATTTTCTTATAAGTGGAGGGTTAGGAAAATTTCCAGTGATCCCATTATTCTGCTTAGAAGGAATGATCACACAGAGGTTGGAAGCTAGGTTAGGAAAATTTTCCGTGATACCACTATTTGCCTACACCTTTGATACATAGAGAGGGGAAGAACCGGGGATTTGGTGACAAATACCATCAGTATTCGCGTATCGATCCTCGATGTGTATGTGCACATAAAAAAGAAGAGCATGAAATGAAATAAGTCTGGGGGAGAGGAACTAAATACCATAAAAGAAGAGAGTGAATTTTGGGTGATTCTTTTGTCATTATATTGTATGGGAAAGAGTCTAGAAGGTTCTTGAACATTGATCGCAGCGATGAAACTAGCATTGATAGTCTCTATGGATAATGTTGTGAAATAATGTGTGAAGTCTAGGGAGCTGCGAATGTCTACGGAGAAGTACATGGTGGTTAGATTTGGAACTGGTGAAGTAATGAGAAGACATTAGGAAAAAAAATAAAAAAAATCAAGAACAGGTGAGTCTCCGTGTTTTCAAACCTCGTCCTTTGGTTTGGTTTTCTGTTTGCTTGAGGGCAAGCAAAGGCTAAGTCTGGGGGCGTTGATATATCATGGTTTTTACCCGTTTTTAACCATGATATAAGTCCTTTTTATTGAGTCTTTCTAGTATTTTTGGAGTCTTTTAGAGTCTTTTCAGGATTTAGGTACGTTTGGAGCTGAATTGGATTTATTGAAGATTTCTGGAGCATTTTGGAGCTGAACATGGATCAAGCAGTTCAGGAGCCGATATGAAGCCTAAGTATCGACCGACACCACCTAGTGTCGATCGATACTGACACTTGGAAGGAACGTGACCCACTGCTTCTCTATCGATCAATACCACTTATGGTATCGGCCGATATCGACGCCCAAAGAAGAGAACGCGATTTTCTATGAGTTTGAAGAATCTGTTCTCTGGCCCAGAAGACTTTATTATTTGCAATTAAACCCAAAACATTTTCTTAGGATATAATTAGGTTTTTCAACCACTTTTGAGAGACACAACTCATACCCGGAGATAGAGATTATTGTACCAGAATTTTGGGAGAAGATTTGGGAACCCTCTTTGACTCTTTACTCTATTTTTTAATGCAATCTATTTTATTCATGATGTTTGCTTCATTCACCATGTCTGAGTAGATTCCTTGTTAGGTTTAGGGTTATTTAAAGGTATTTGATGAATTGTTAGCTTGAACTGAATTGTTAGGAAAAATCCATAGAGCTCTTCATCTAGACTTGTGTTTATTGCTTATTCTAGCTTCGCGACCTAGAATCTCATATTAGGTTGATTAATTGGCACGAAAGTGTGATTGATTTCTTGAACTAGTGTTGGGTGAGCAAAAGATCTATTTGCCAAGAAGTTTGGTTTGGGATTTTGTGAACAATTGAACCTGATCATTAATGCTTGTTTGAATTCATAGGATTTGCAAAGAAATTTGGAATTCTATGTGTAGACATAGATAATCTTCGCAGCGAAAGTTGGTTGGTTTTACATTTGTGTTTTAAGTTCAAGAACGGTGCTGAATATATTTCTTACAATCTGTTTGATCTGCAATTCTGATTTACCGGCTAATTTCCCTAAACTTAGCGTTTTCCTTCATTGATCTTACAACCCGTTTTTAATCGTTTGCTATGTTTAATCAATTACATTTATTTTTCTTAGCTTAATTCACATTCTAAAATCTATTGAGTGATATCTCGAGTCTTTGTGGTTCGACCCCTATTATACTGCAGCTACTGCTTTAGTACTTTTAGGGTATTATATTTGAGCATATCAGCTTTTTTCCAAATCGTCTAAGATTTTTAATTTTTTTACAAGTTTTTTTAGATTTGTGTGGAATTGTGGTTTATGTTGGAAGTGTTAAGCATTGCCCCTACGTTGCACATGAATATGATTACCATGATACATGCAGCTACCTTTATTTTCGTCTGATTAGTCCATTGTATAACATCCAATTCATATTTTTTAAAAAGTTTTTATGCTATGATATTTGTGAAATAAACACTCATTTGGTTGATTAATCTTGCAGATTTCTCAATCTCAATTTTTGTACCATAGGGCCTTTGGCAGAACAAATTAAGAACATGTGGATTGATGGAGGTTATAATAGAACTTTTCGTGAGCAGACTGTATTCTGTGTTTTAAAGTTTTGGTACTCAGGTCAAAGAAAAGGTAATTTTGTGATTTTAAATTGTTAATCTTTGTATATTTTTTCTAAGGAAAACTGTATATATATGTTTATAGGTTATCCATGTGTTATCAATCGTCCTGGCTGTTTAAGAGTTTTCTTCAACCCAAATTTTTCATAACTAGAAGAAATCAAGAACGTGTATTCTTTCTCTTATTCATTTAATCATGTAAATTACTAATGTTTTAGACTGCCACACTAATGACTATATACACATTACTTCATTTATTTATAGTCATGATCAGGTTGGTGAACGTTTATCTCTTTTCAATAAAGAAGATAGGGAATACAATGAAATGTTGGAGTTAGAGAGTGTTGGTGAAAATTCTCTATGAGTTGAATGGGTTTTATGAATTTCTTTGTGTACCTCACAACTTATATTAAGTGACATTTTTTATGTTTTTAATTCAATAACAAGGTTTCACCAAACCTTGAAACTGAATTTTCCTTTTTAAATGTTTTATGTTCATTGTTCTTCGTATTTTGAAATTTATATATTTTATAGAAGTTACGTAAGTTATAAAACATATATATCGAAGTTATGATGCTATACCAACCTGTGACTGGTGTATCCGTTTACTATATAGTATTTCCTTCTCCTCATACCACATGTGTATGACCTTTCCTGTATAAAGGTTAAAAAAAATTCTAAGTTAATCGATTAAAACAAGGGCGAATTGCTAAAAATAGACCCAAAATTGAGTTTGAATGCAAAACTAGACCCCAAATTGAAACAAATGCAAAACTAGACCTTTGGGGTATGGAAATTACATTAACCCCCTTATTTGCAAACAAAAAAACAGAAACCGCAATTACAGTTCTAACCTCCGTGCGAAGTAGACTTCTTGAACGAAGTCTCACAGTAGACTTCGTAGACTTCTTGAACGAAGTCTCACAGTAGACTTCTTGAACGAAGTCTCACAGTAGACTTCGTTCATGACATCCACGAAGTCTGAACCGTAATTAAACCTTAGATTTAAATTAGGAAAATAATAAAAAATATTTTCAATGAAATTGTTTCTAAAGAAAATAAGATTATCTAAAATATGAACTTTATAAATTAAAATTTCCGAAACTTTTATAAATTTTAAGCATGTAAGGTTGATTATGTTCTAAAATACCATAAACAGTCGCAGACTTCGACCATGAAGTCTGAACCGTAATTAAATGTGAAATTTTAATTTAAAAATGAAAAAAAAATATTTCGATCAAAATTTTTGAAAGATAAATTATTTTAAATCAAATCGAATAGGTTTAAATAAAAAAATTCATAAAACTAAGCCATTTAATGTAAACCATGTGAGGCATATAGGTTAGAGGTTACCAATGGGTAAGAATCCATGCATATATCTTTAGGGTTAGACTTAGATTGATATGTTTTTGATATAAAATGGCGATCCTTCGTATAGTTGTTAGATTTTGAAAATTTACACATATTATACTTTTTTGATGTCAAATGTTAGTATTTGTTAACAAAGAGTGAATTAAGTTTGAAATTTAGAGTTTAGGGCTTACAGACTTCTAGAGTTTCGGGTGAAGTCTCACGGCAGACTTCGCATGTGATGTCTGTAAGATTTTGTTATCGTAGACTTCTTTGTAGAAGTCTGATGAAATTTCAAATGAATTCAAAATTTTGAAATTTTTCGCAAAACATTTGGGGAAAAATTTACATTTACTAAACAAGATAAAACTGAAATTGCAATAGTTAATCTGGGTAAAAAAATTAAAAAATTTCCATCGCTCTTTTTCTTTTCGACTTCGAATCACCAAACGTCGCCGGAAATCTCTAAACGCCGACATCCTTTCTCCTCTTTTGCCGTAAGTTATCAATATTCTTTCTCCCTCTCTCCTCTCTCGCTGGAAAACTCTAATCCCATCTTTATTTGATTCGCAGATCAGGGAATCGCAACCCTCTATTCATATCTTCAAAGCTATTCTGTTTCCGTCTTCGCATATCAGATGAGTAGCAGGCGGTCGGTGAGGAGAGCATTGCTTTTAGATGACGATGAAGATGAAGATGAAGATGAAGATGAAGATCCAAATGAAGATGAAGATCCCGATGAAGATGAAGAAGAAGAATCAGATGAAAGAGAAGAAATGTGAGACCGGATAGATTTACCGGATGTGATTATCAGCCAGATACAAATGACAGTTGGTGGCGGATGATGCCATACCGGTATGAAAATGGGGCGTTGTTAATGTGAAGAGTGAGGATGAAGAAGAAGATGGTGATACTAATGATGACTTGTACGTACCATTATCGCGGTTGTTCAGAAAAGAATAACTAATTCTAGAGGAGAGATCCTGGAAAGTAGAGATGGTGAGATTGTTTTCGAAGACAAGAAGAGAGTACGCGGATTTGGTCGAAAAGAGCGAATGATGAAGATGAAGATCCCGATGAATGAAAGAAGAAGATGAGAATCCAGATGAAGATGAAGATCCCGATGAAGATGAAGAAGAAGAATCAGATGAAACTCACACTTACTAATCCAGACCCTGAGATGCAAATGCAAAATTTTGTCGACCTGGTTCATCGGGCTCTTCTTCTTCATATTAGACAACAAAACACAATATTTATTTTTAATTTCTTTTGAAATGGATTGAAACTCTATTTCTTAAGTTTTATGTTAATTATATTTAATTTCTCTTATTATGTTAATTATCTATCGGAACCTTTGATTTCTTATTATGTTGATTATCTTTAATTTCTCTTATTATGTTAATTATTATTGGAACCTTGATTTGTAAATCAAATACAAAGTTCGAAAACCAAAAAAATACAAAAAGAACTGGTCATACAGAACAGCGAGAACACCTAGAGACTTCTAAAAGTAGACTTCACGAGTAGTATATACCAAGAGACTTTGTATTCATACAGAACACCCAGTTAGAGACTTCTCCAGTAGACTTCCACCACAGACTTCCTCTGTATGTTAATTATATTTAATTTCTCTTATTATGTTAATTATCTATCGGAACCTTTGATTTCTTATTAGTTAATTTTTTAATTTCTCTTTTTATGTTAATTATTATTGGAATCTTGATTTGTAAATCAAATACAAAGTTCGAAAACCGCAAAATACAAAAGAACTGGTCTCAGAACAGCGGGAACACTAGAGACTTCCAAAAGTAGACTTCACGAGTAGACTTCACTAAGAGACTTCGTATTAATACAGAACACCTGGTTAGAGACTTCTCCAGTAGATTTCCAGCACAGACTTCCTCTATAGGAAGTGTATAATCATTTGCATAGAACATAATCAACCTTAATTTTATGAAAGTTTCTGAAATTTTTATTTATAAAGTTCATATTTGGGATAATCTTATTTTCTTAAGAAGAAATTGCATTGAGATTATTTTTTATTATTTTCATAATTTAAATCTACGGTTTAATTACGGTTCAGAACTTCGACCATGAAGTCTGAAACGTAATTAATGTGGAATTTTAATTAAAAATGATAAAAATTATTTCAATCAAAATTTTTGAAAGATAAATTATTTTAAATCAGATCGAATAGGTTTTAAAAAAAATTCATAAACTGAGCCATTTGATGTAAACCATGTGGGGCATATAGGTTAGAGGTTGCCAATGTGTAAGAATCCATGCATATATCTTTAGGGTTAGACTTAGATTGATATGTTTTTGATATAAAATGGCGATCCTTCGTATAGTTGTTAGATTTTGAACATATTAATACTATTGTTGATGTCAAATGTTTGTATTTGTTAACAAAGATGTGATTTAAACGTTCGAAATTTAGAGTTTAGGGCTTTCAGACTTCTCGAGTTTCGGGTGAAGTCTCACGGCAGACTTCGCATGTGATGTCTGTAAGATTTTTGTCCCTATTATGATTAATAAAGGTGGTTGTAAATTACAATACGGTGAGCTTCGGCATGGTATTAATTATTGTTTGGTTTAAACTTACATGGCATCTTTGATGTGAAACACACCTCTTTGAAATGTACGGCCTAGTGGACTCTCTTGAAGGGGGCATGTGTTTGCAGAGCATGCCCATAGTATCTACATCATAAGTGTTCTCTTTAGTTAATAAAGTTACATGCATATAAATTATGGGTTAAAAATTTGCATGCATACCTATAGCAACGTTCGTTTGGTTTTGATGTCACGTATTTGGGTCAAACCTTAAAAAATCCAAGTAGTGCTCGTCGTTCAGGATCGATATTATGATTCCAGTCTTTGTATACTGGGTAGACTGGATTGGTAAGTTTGAAATGAGAGTTTGTTGCACGGAATGCTGCGAATCCTGGCTGTACTGCTACGTTCTGTATTTCAATCCAGTGCCCTTCATACTTCTCCAATCCAGAGAACGCTGGCACATGTTCTGGAGTAATCATCAACTCCATCTTAGTTCCCTGCATAAAAGAAGCATCACCAAAGTATTGTATTGTCAGATCCATGTGACTGCATGTCTGCATGTAAGTGAATATCTCTTAACCGCTTCATCTACTAATACGTAGGACCAGTAAGGACCTACATTGAGAACGGAGTAAGAGTAGGCGCGGAGAATCTTGACTTTAAAAACACCAATCTGTTTTGCAGCCATTGTCTCTTTCATTTGCTTCGGCTAGAAGGTTGTAAGCATCCATCGGGTTTTTGTTTTTCTTGTTGGAGTTTTGTGTTTCTGAGATAAAAGTATTGAAGAATAAATGAATACGACTATGGAGGTGGAATGATTACTAGGGAAACTGAAAAGATTAATAGATGGGAAACTGAAGAGACGGACGTATCTTATCTCAAGGACGTGACTTTAAAAAAAAAAAATTGCAGCGTTTCTGGTTCTTTATAGTTTTGTTTCAAGGTTACAGACTTCTTCAGTAATGTCTGTATAGCTCATGAGAAAACTTCACACGCAGACTTCAACGAGCAATCAACTTTCCTCTGTAAAGTCACCGATTTATCTAATTTTGGGCGGAAAAAAAAAAAAATTTACTAAACAATTTACCGCTGTAATGTACGAAGTCTGTTAGCGAGTCTCCAAATGAAGTCTGAAAATGACAGACTAAAGACTTCATGGCCAGACTTCACATGCAGACTTCTATAAGAGACTTGTTTGGCGAAGGCTGCTAACCGATTCTCCTCTGTAGGTCACCGGTTTATCTAATTTTGGGGGGAAAAATTTGGGAAAATATTTACGGCTGTAACTGTACATTTACTGATTTGCATAAAACAATTTACAGCTGTAAATATACGAAGTCTGTTATTGAAGTCTCCAAATGAAGTCTGAAAAATGACAGACTATAGACTTCATGGCCAGACTTCACACGCAGACTTCTACGAGAAGACTTCTTTGACGAAGTCTACAATAGACTTCGTCTGTACGTAACCGATATTACTCTCAATTTTTTTAAAAATTTAAATAATTTACAGTCTGTCAAGATAGAAAATTTCGGAGACTGAAAAGGACGTTTAGGTTAAACAAAAGTTACATCTGCTAAAAAAAATAAAAGAAATCTCCATCGCTCTTTTCCTTCTCGAAACAGCTAAAGTCCGGAATTCTCAAAACGCCGCCGACTCTCTTACTCCTCTCTCTCCTATTTCGCCGTAAGTTATCGATTTTCTTCCTCCCTGCGGGAAACCCCAAACTCTCTCAACGACGACACACTCTCTCTACTCTTTCTCTGAATTGTTTTTTCTTTTTTTTTTCTGTATCTAACCCAATCTTTTATTTTATTCGCGAGTTCTGGAAATCGCAGACTTCATTCACATCTTCGTACAGCTAATCAAATTAAATTTCAGTTAAATCTCTTCCCTTTTTACTAGATTGTTGGAGCTTCATAAGGGAAGTCTATATGAAGACTTCACCGGCGAAGTCCGTACACGTCACAGTTATCTAACTTTCCCGTTTCTTCTATGACATAGGTTTGAATATGGCTCTTTCGCGCGACATAACTGAATACAAAGTTAAGGAGGCTATTCACGATATGCCTCAGTTTCCACCTCGGCATTTCACCAAGACTCTGAGCCCGCGCCTGAGAAGAGTATAGGCTACTACAGCGGAACACTAAGCTTCTTACAGCTGTCAGGGGTGCACTAACTCATGGAGAATGGGAGACGCTTTGGACTTCCTCTTGGTGTCTTCCTAATGTACCACGAGCAAGGGATCGCATGGGCATCAAGGCTGGTCCACTATATGCTTAGTTTCCAACTTATATGCCATCTAAAGCATGAGATTTGGAGCCTAGTTGGTGCAGTCCCAGTGAGATTCTCTTTAAACGAGTTTGCACACATCACCCGGCTCAACTGCGATATATTGAAAACCTTATGAATCCGGAGCCTAAGACTGAGATCACGGATGAGCTGAAGGATTTTTGGACAAAGCTTGGAGTCGATGTGGTTTTGGACGCCAAGCTATGAAGACTTGGTATCAGCGTGTTCACGCTCTGCTCAATGGAGTTCGGA
>SMJT01000176.1:56195-148866 GCA_004349715.1 Crucihimalaya himalaica
CCGGCAGAGCAACCAATTTCTGGCAGATCTAATAAGATGTGGGTGAAGATGTGGATGAAATCTACACATCCCTTAACATCAAGGCTATGCATTGGGTTGCTCTACTGATTAATATTCCATAAGAGACACATCGTTATTTGGATATGCGATCTAACGGTCAGCAAAGATATGGAGATTGAGGCTGCAATTATTCCTGTTTGCGATATAATGGCTTATCTTATGAACATTGTAGTTACTCCCGAGCTAAAAGATAAGTACCCTTATATGAGCTTTACACATACGAGCGGGTTCCACAGAAGAGTGTTCCTAAAAACAATAACAGCGGTGACTGTGGAGTGTATTGCCTGAAGTACATCGAGTGTCATGCGCTTGCATACCATTCATCAAACCGCGCTTGTGTGATAGAACATCAAGTTCATAAGGGAGAAGATGGCTACAGAAATATACGATGAGCTCGGCATAACGGGGACTGAGAAGCGCGGTTACGAAGGTTTGGATTTGTACGAAGGGCGATAAATCTTGATATTTTGTATGTTGTATAAATATGGATATTTAACTAGGGTTTTGTATGTTGTATAAATCTAGCATAACCGTATATTTTGTACAGTTTCATCTATGCTATCTAAGGAAAACCCAAAAATACAAAAAGTTATAGACACTATATAAATATAAGTAAAAAGTTGTAGACTTCATCTTCGTAAAAAACCCTAATTTTAGACATCAATTGAAGACTTCATCACAGACTTCCACATAAATAACTGGTCATACAAGTATAAATGGAAGACTTCATCCACAGACTTCCACGGGAGACTTCATATCGTCCTGAACATCTAGTTATAGACTTCTACGGCAGACTTCAAATACAGACTCCTTATGGAGACTTCGTATACGTACAAAACCCTAGTAAGAGCTTTTGTAGGAGACTTTCTATTTAGACTTCTCAATTACGATAAAAAGCACGCAAAACGAAACGGACCTTTGTGACACGTCGCTTCTTATCATTTATTACTCTTCTCCAAACACGCAACCGACTATATTACTGAGTAGATCTAAAATTTACAGTTTCATCTATTGCTTTTTAAGGAAATTCCAATTTACTTTTATAAAAAAAAAATGTCGTTCACAGTAAAAAGCATCGAAAGAGGTTTGAAGAACCTCTTGAAGAATCCGAATGCTCACTTCACGGAGGTAAATCTCTATACAGCTTCTTCTAATTTCTTACCAATTTCATGCAATCTTCTAATTTCTTACCAATTTTTTTTTAGGACCTGTGGCCGATGACATGTTCCATTGGGAGGGTTTGCTATTTGGCCCTATTGACACCCCTTATGAGGGAGGGATTTTCAAAGTGATTGTTCATTATCCGCCGGGATACCCGATTAAACCCCCACGCGTAAGTTTTGATAAAACACTTTAAAATCTATGCATTTCAATTCTCTTCAATTCTTTTATCCAATACCCCCTCCTAAATATCGTGACGGTTTGGGTAATGTAGGTTCGTTTCAGCACCCCGATCTACCACCCTAATGTCCATCGCGGGTGTATCTACTTGAAGATGCTCCTCTCTGAGCAATGGAGAGCCGACTACAACATAACCACAGTATTTGAGACTCTTGTGAATATGTTGTATGAGCCAGAAGTGGGTGAAGGAGATAATTTTGTGGATTTCGTTGCTGAAGTCTACATCAAAGATCGGGACCGTTTCAATGAGAAGGCACGAGAAATGTCTGAATCTTTGGCCGGAGGATCAAAGAGCACCTGATCCTTTATGTAATCTTCAAACCTTATTATGTTATTATGGTTCGGAACCTTATTATATAAGTAATTATCGTGAATTACTATTTTTTTAAAATCACCTGAAATTTGGAATTAAATCGTTGAAGGGTAATACAACAAGTTGATTAGCCAATACGGTGGCTTAGAATACACATAAGACATGACAAAAATAACTGGTCATACAATTAAAACTACTTATAAAAAGCATAATTATATAAGTAAAAAAGTTGTAGACTTCATCTTCGTAGAAAACCCTAATTTTAGACATCAATGGAAGACTTCATCCACAGACTAAAACAGAAGACTTCATCTGCATATTGAACATCTGATTATAGACTTCTACGGGAGACTTCAAATACAGACTTCTTCTGAAGACTTCGTATGCGTCCTGAACTGACTTCTATGGAAGACTTCAAGATCAGACTTCTACTTTCCTTCAACCTTGAAACACTATGTAACAAAAAAAAAAAAAAAACAGAGTCCTCTTAAAAACACAAGTGAAGAAAGGATCTATTTAAGTGCACATAGTATTGATCCCGCCGATAGTTTATCACTTAAAAATCATGTGATTACTCCTGATTTTTGAAATAGTATCAAGATATCTGGATTACCAGCTCATACTTTGCGTTTGAAGATTGGTGCTCCTATTATTCTTCTAAGGAATATAGATCCTAAAGGAGGTTTATGCAATGGTACTAGACTTCAGATCACACAGATGGCTAATCATTACAGGAGATAGGATTGGAGATAAAGTATTGATACCTAAGATTTGCTTAACACCATCTAATACCAAACTACCTTTCAAAATGCGTAGACAGCAATTTCCTCTAACTATTGCTTTTGCTATGACTATTAATAAGAGTCAGGGTCAATCACTAGAGAAGGTAGGGATCTACTTGCCAAGACTTGTATTTTCTCATGGTCAGCTTTATGTTGCTCTATCTAGGGTTACTTCAAAAAGAGGATTAAAAATACTGATTGTCATCAAAGATGGCAAGATCCAGAGGCAGACAACTAATATTGTTTTCAAAGAGGTGTTTCACAATTCGGGATAATAAAGAAAAAAAATATCTTAGTTAAACTTTGCTTTTGATTAGAATTGGATTTTGTTTTTTTTTTTTCCAATGTTTTAATTTATGATACGTAATTGGTTGAGTTCGATATCAAATCTAACTCTATTGGTTTTATTATTATGTGTTTTGAGGCAATGACTAATTTTCAATTAGCATCGAAGGAGTGTGATGACTTTAAATTAATTCTCAGGTTTACTTTTTATACTCATATAGAAACATCATCAAACATTAGGCAATTTTCATGGTTTAACACATAAACTGGTTTATGAGTATACTAATATTAAAACATCACCAACTAACATGGAAATTTAACACCCACGTATGTTTCTAAAACACTTAATTCTAGATTTGAGTCTTCATGAAAATACATCACAAAATATGGAAACCTAAACTTTCATTATTTATGATTAGTTAGCATGAGTTAACATCATATTTTTTAAGAAATAATATTATTTTAACTAAAACATACGTGGCGTTGTTATAACTCAGAGTGGGACGATACAAACTAGAAGGTCTTCCTCATTTAAGAGTAGTATCATAGCATGCAACATACATGTGCGAGTGTTCCAGCCTATATACCTTTTAATTACCTTCTTCTATTCATTATTTAGACTATAATTTTATCAGTTTTAGTAATAATATATATATTAAAAGTATGTACTACTATAATAAAAATTTCATTTCACTAAGTAAATATATTTTTTTAAAGACTTGACTACTCTCACAATAATTGTATATAACATATGTATTATTTAACATTTGAAGTTAGAGCTTATAAAACGTACATTTTTCTATAGTAGAAGACAACACCTATATTCCTTTGTCCATGCTGAACTCTTCAGATTTTCCATATCAATGTTTAATCCATCCCTTCCTCATTTAACAATTAAAAATATCATTGTTAGACTCTGGCATTATAACTGAAAATAATATATGATCTATATCTGATTATATTGAATTTTTTGAAGACATCATAATTAAGAATATTTATCTACGTGGCGTTGTTATTACTCAGAATGGGACGATACAGACACGAATGTCTTTCTCATTCAAGAGTAGTATCATAACATGACAGCATACCCGTGTGAGTATTCCAGCCTATATACCTTATAGTTTACTCTATATAGCTTAAAATCCGTTTTCATTACACTAATTGCTAATGATATATGGATATTAGAAATGTAAGTAATAGAAACAACCTAAACACTATATATTTTAAGCAATGTATGTCATCAGACTTATATATATGAACTTTACTGACAACAAAACCAGAAAATGAATACTATTATATACTCATAATTAATAAAGTTTTGATAAAGATAGAATGTATGAAGTTGTAACCCATTAATAAATAGAGAAGAGCAAACTGACCTATTTCTTTCAATCTTAGTGGTTGCCATCATTTGTGTATGAAGTTGAACCTCTGTGTATTTTTATCATCAACACAACCTCAATCCATAGCGCATGTATAGAGCCTAATTTTACATATTTAGGATATGAAGTCAAAATTTATTATATGAGAATAAGGTTTATCTTACAGAATTAATGAATCAAATGTCTTCATACATCTTTTTTTTTTCTCTACAGTCAAGATTGTATATACTCCGCAGGACTTGTGATTCATAATGAGAACATCTTTTAATCAACTGTAATAATCCAAGCACGAGTTGGTAAATGTTAAATTAACATAAAAGAGATAGCTATTAACATTTCAAATACACATAATACATTATCAACCTAAGTACTAGCTGGATAATATGATTGGAAACACAACAACATCGAAACACAGATAGATGTTCAAATTGTATTGTAATATAATGATATATTTCTCATTACAACTTTATGTTTTTGTTGGTTACAATATAACATGTCGATTACCAATACAAAGCAAACAACAAATCGTTGTGTTATATATTTGGAAATATCTGATTATGTTTTTGTGAGATGGAATTGTTCATTTAACCAGTGAATCTATACTATTACAATATTATTGTCTTCCTAACAGTAATAAACCTACTAGATTCAGAGAACGGGGGATAAAAATTTTGATTAGAGTTTCGTGTACCTCTTCAAAGAAGGAGATCTGGATTAGGCAATCGATCTGTATACTTTTTTAAAACTAAAACCTTCTATAATCTACAAAACTTCGAGTTGAAATCATCAGATTTGGACCTCATGAGTTGAAGACGAATATGCCGATCTAGCAAAATCCCCTTGAAAATTGTCTGTCAATTCTTCTTTCCAGCGAAGAACAGCGGCCGATCTAGAGCAACGACGATCTCCGCCGTCATCTTCATTTAAAAACCATCGCGATTTTGAAGACCGTTGATTGTTGACTCAGTATCGTAGAGGTTGAGAGTCGATAGAGAAAGTGACTATTCGTCTCTCTTTTTGCAGATAGACATGGCGAAAACAATAAAAATTAAATGTGATAACTTCTTTTCTCTAGCTCTTATTTCCCGGTAATAACTATAATTAGTTAAAATTAATCTAGCAGTAATTATATAGTCCATAAAAATTAAATTAGGCAATGTTTTAACTAGACAACATTATATCTCAAATTAAATTAGGCAATGTTTTTGTAGATCGCGGGTGCGAGTTTGGTTAAAAATTAAATATTTATAGTAGGGCGGGTGCTGGTCACCGTATTTTGATCCGCGGGTTTACGGGTTCCCACAATTTTGTTTTTGAAAATAATATATTTTTAAAAATATTTTATAAAATTTTAATAGTTAAATTTTAAAATAAAATTTATATAAATTTATCAAATTTAAAAAAAAAATTTTACCTTTTGTTTCTGAATTTTTTTTAATATTAAAATTTTATATATATTAAATATTTTTATATTTATTATTATTTAGAGAATTGCCGGTTACCCACGGGTTTTGGCGGGACTGGTGCAGGTCAAATTTTTTTTTTGTAAACTTTGCAGGGCAGGTGCGAGTGCATCGAAAATTAAAGTAACCCATTGCAAGGCGAGTTGTGGGTTGCGGGTTCTGACCCGCTGACAGGCCTAGTTTCAAATCTAGATAACAGGTACAATAGAGAAATAGTAAAAACATATGCCAAAATTATAAGGATGTCAGGTCAGCTTCTTAAAGTTTGAACCTTACTTTATTATATAGAACGCATGAATTATGTGTTAAGTTGAATTTGATAGTTGATTTTTTAAAACAATTTCTATTTTTATATATAAATTTGAGTTTCTTACATTTTTACCTTTAAATTTATTAAAACAATTAAAATATCTATTTTCATATTTAGTATTAGAATTTTCTCATTTATTATATTATATAACAATGTGTTAAATTAATTTATACTACAATTAGATATAGATTGGATAGAAACCATTCCTTAATTGTTATTTTTTAAAACCGGTATGTTTGACTATGTTTATCAAAATATTGTTATATTAGTTTGATAGTAATAACGTTAAAAATGTTAATTCCTTTTTTGTAATTGATTCTTCTTCATATTTTTTTCTTTCATATAGGTTTTTAGTTTTTCTTTTGTTAAGTAGCCCATTTTATTTACCAAATAAATATTTTTATCGAATATAGTTTTTTTAAAAAACTTTTAGTAGATATAATTGAAAGCAAAGCATAATAAAAATATAATTTGTTACGTGGTAACTCCTCATCCTTGTCTTTCATATCAAGTAACTCAATAAACATAGATAATCTAAAAAAATAAATCAAAAACAATAGAACATTGTTGTTCTTTAATACTATTCAAAAACGTTTTCTTAGTAAAAATAATTTTCAATTTGTGGTTGGTTTGATAATAACGATTTGAGGCTATAAGAATATCGAAATCACAACTTGCGTACAAAACTACAAAGTTGACATAAGAAAATAATTCGAACTCTATTAGTTGTAGTTATAGAAAAAAAAATTGTTAAATTTACAAAATTATGTAGTACTTGAAATACGATGAATAATAAATGTGTGTCTTGCTATTTATAGGAGAATATGTGTTTTATACGTTACAAAAGAAAGTTATAACTTGTAATGGTTTAAATAGTGTTTAATGGTCGAGTAATTAATATTGTAAATGTATTATATGTGTAATTAAGAAAAATTATTTTTTTTATATTTATTTTTTACGAATGAAAATATTAAGAGGTACAATAGGAAAATAGTAAAAAGATATGTCAAAATAAGAGATGCTATATGTTAGCTTAAATTAGTCTTTCTTACATTTTTACCTTTAAATTGATTAAAACTGTGAAAATATCTATTTTCATATTTAATATTGAAATTTTCTCATTTATTATACTATATAACAATGCGTTAAATTAACATATACTACAATCAGATATATATTTGATGGAAATCATTTCATAATTATTTTATTAAACCGATTATTTTGGTTATGTTTATCAAAATATTGATATATTGGTTTGAAAATAATAATGGTAAAAAATATTGATTCTTTTTTTTGTCATTTATTCTTCTCCATATGTTTTTTATTGAAGTTTTTAGTTTTTTGTTTACTAGCCCATTTTATTGAAAATATATATATTTTTATATCGAATATAGTTTTCTTTTTTAGTAGATAAAATTGAAAGAAAAACACAATAAAAACATATATGGTAAGTCCTCACCCTTGTCTCTCATATCAAACAACTCAGTAAACATAGATAATTTTTAAAAAAAATCAAAACCAATAGACCATTGTTGTTCTTTAAAACTGTTCAAAAACGTTTTCTTATGAAGAATAATATTTCATTTGTGGTTGGTTCGATGATAGCGGTTGGAGGCTGAAACAACATCGAAATTACATCTTGCGTACAAACCTACAAAGTTGACATAAGAAAATATTTTAAACTCTATTAGCTGTAGTTGTAGAAAAAAAATTTATAGAATTTACAAAATTATGTAGTATTTGAAATATGATGAATAAAAAATGTATATCTTGCTATTTATAGGAGAATGTGTGTTTTATATGTTACAAAATAAGGTTATAACTTATAATAGTTTAAATGTTGTTTAATGGCTAAGTAGTTAATATTGTAAGTAGGTACGTCAAATTATATTAATTGATTTTAAATGTGTTGTTAAAAAAAATTATTGTCCTTATATTTATTTTTTGTAGTAATGAGAATATTAAGAGGTACAATAGAGAAATAGTAAAAACATATGTCAAAATAAGAGATGTCACGTGTCAGCTTATTAGAGCTTGAACCTTACTTTATTATATAAGATTACTTATGTGTGTTTTTATATGCTCAAACATAGTTTTATAAATTAAATATAATATAAGAGATTAATGTCTACAATAGGAATTCAATCAAATTAAGTTTATATAAAAAACAAAGATAGTTATCACTATTGATTATTAGTTATATATATTTTTTTTGAATTGCATAAATAATTTTTTTTTTTCTTAGTTTCATATCTTTAATTTATCTGTTGGGGTTTTCTATCTTTTCATATTTTTCTATGGTTTTATTCATTATCATTTCTAAACCATTGATTATCGTTAAAAACAGTCATTATTATTATCAATCTTTTCAGAATTAACATATAATAATAAAAATTCTAATTACTTATTTTTCATGTCTAAAACTTTTCTATATTTAATCCAATATATCAAGTAAAATTAGATGTTTATAATGTTACAGACAGTAAAAGAATATTTTAATAATTAATATGTCCTTATTTTATCATTATATATTATATAATTCAAAGAAAATAAAAATAGTTTTGAGCAATTTATTTTTCAACATCAAAGTTTTTTCATATAGAGTTTATCTAATCAACTACATATTAGGTTAAGTGGTGCTAATCATTTCTTATTTTACCCATAGTACTAAAATTATTTCTTTAAATTTTTTAAAAAAATCTGAAAGATTATTATTATGTTTTGTATTAAAGATTCGTTTGGCTGGTTTCTAAGTGCTACCATTTGTTATTGGAAGACAAGTTAAATCGAAGTACTCTTTCCGTGCAAAAACCAGAGCCGTTATTTTAGGGGTGTGTTCTTTGTCGTGACGTTATGGTGTTTTGAAAAAAACTGTTTTCACATTCAAGGGTATTATTGGAGTATTCATGTAAATATTTAAAAGACAAAAATAATATTTACGATTCATATAATCATTAACTTTGCTTTCAAATGCTACCCAACTAGAAATCGCTTTCAAATACAAGATAGATTCACGATTCAATTAACAATGTAAATATTTGCTTTCAAATACAATATCTATTTCTGATGCTACGCTAATCGCTAAGTGCACTATCAAGGTCATTGCTTGCAGATTTGCATTTACTTAATTTTTTTAAAGAGTATCAATCTCGAAATTGTAGGATTTATCACTTCGAATAATTTATAATAATAGAAAATTCGGGTAATGAATCTTTGCACCGAATATTTTTCCAAAATGAACAGCTTAAGGAAAACAGAAATATCAGAATATGCATCGGAAGACTCTTCTTTGAAGTGTAACAAATAAGAGACTAGATTAGGCCCCGCGTATACACGGAAATATAATTTAATATTTTAAAATTTATGAAAAAAATCTGAATAGAAAATCTGGAAAATAGAATTATATCACTCGTAAAAATAATTATATAATAAAATATTGAAAACGTCTATACGAAATCATTCACCAATATAAAATCTAACAAAGTTACAATTAATTTTTTATTTTAATTATATATAGGTTGATTTATTTATATTTGAATAATATTTATTTATTTTTAATCATATTGAATTTGTTTATTCAAATCGACATAAAAAATATTTAATGTTATCATTCTGAATTTCTTTGCTCAATATCTTTTAGAAGATAGACATTTTCTGAAATATTATTTTTTTATCATAAAAATATATAAATCAACTATTTTTACGACAATCTCATAATAATAAATTAAAATAATTTTTTTTTTAGGAATAGAATAAAAACAAACCGAAATTAGAAGAACAATTAATAATCATAAACTATATAAATATATTTTTTACGACCAACTCATAATAATAAATTAAAAAAGTTTTAAAAAATTAAAAGGAATAGAAATTTTACCAATGGAATGAAGTTGTTGGTACGATGGTTTTGAATAAAAGTGTTTCGTTTGTTAAGAAAACATAAACTACTTATTTCTTTATATAGAGTTCAATGTTTATAATTTTTTTTAGGATTAGAAATTTTCTTAATTATGAAAGTTAATTATTTGTATAATTTACTTTATAGAATAAGATTAGTAATTTGTATAATTTCCTTATAGAATTTCTATTTTCTGAAAATGGTAGTTAATTTTTTTTTTGTATAGTTTCTTTATACTAATTTTTGACATTTTTTCAATTTTGACACGTGTTGAAATCTTGAATTTAATAACATGACACGTGTCACCATCCTATGAGTTACTAACTTTTGAAAACCCTCTTTTATATAATAAGATATGTATAAAAAAAAGTTTAGTAAAACCAAAAAAAAAGATATGGTTAGAATTGAATTACTTTTTATTTTGAGTAAAACCTTTCAAAATTTCATCCTTATATTTTCTTAAAAAAAAAATCTGTTTTTTTATTCTTAAGAACAATTATTGTAACATATTTTATTAAATATATGACTAGTTTATTTTCCTAAAAATACTACACATTATATGTTAATAGAGAATTATCTTATTTTATATTGATCTAATCTCTATTCACTTTTTTCATTTTTTTGTGCTGTATTTTTATTATTTTGTGTTTTTAGTATTTAATTTATTTTTATCAAATTTTAATATTTAAGTTATTTTTATAAATTATTATTTTCCTTTAATTAAAAAATAATATAAAATATAAGTTAATTTTTGTTTTAATGTTTAACATCGATGCTGATGTGGACACCCTGAATGATGAGTTTCATTGATTTGGTGGGTGCTTCAAAATGCTGATGTGGAGAGCTTAGAAGAGAGAAACGTGATCTATTATATATACTAGAATAATACATGTGTATACTAGAATAACACATGCGTATACACGCGGGTTACTTTTTAACATATTTGTATGATTTTTCTAATGTAGTTTTGATTATAATTTTTTTTTTGTAAACTTTGAGAAGTTATTAATACATATGTGTATCATTACATATTTCCTACAAGAAAGTTATTAATACTTTATAAATGTTAAACATAGCTTTCTCTTTTATTCGTCACCAAATGGTGCTTATCTTCGCCAAAAACTTTTTCCGTTCCCTGTTTTATCTCCTTTCTTTTGTCGCCACTTTGTTTGAAAGAATATTTTACAAATACAATGGATTTTAGCAATCAGTTTGAGTTGAGCTAACAGTTTTAGGAGATTAAAAATAGTTTTAGATAGTTTAATTCACCAGATGATTGATGAACTTGAACTATTCTTTTTTCTTTGGATTGTGAGATATGGTTTGCTTCTTGTCCATTGTCTTTTGTATTCCATTCAAACCCTGTTGGATTTTGGACGTAAACTTCTTTATTGTGTAAAAAAAAAAAATTAGTTTTCATTATTATTGATTTCTATTTGAATTGTTAGAAATCATATTTTCTTTAGAGTAACAACATGTAGTAAAATGAAACAAATATAATCTTTATTATTTAACGTACATGCTCTTGTTCGTCTGATATGAAGTTGCTGTTATTAGAAATTTTGTAATCTTGTTAAAAATTTCTTGAGATTAGAGGATATATGAAAGTGCTTTTTTCGGCAATCTTGGTCCAGAAACACACAGTGCAACTGCCACCTATTAATTTTAGAGAAATAGTGAACAATTGATTCTACACCATCAAAAGGAAATTTTTAAACTAAGAGACATATTTTTGATTACGTGGTAATAAGTCTAACTTCAAGACAATCTAAATTAGGACATATTAGCTTACCAGAACACATAAATAATAGGAGCTGAGAACAGTTCTAGTCAGCCATCCACAACCACCTTGTAGATATATATTAGCATAGGATAGCAATTGCAATCATAACATTGTTTTAAAAGATCATAAAAACGGTTTTACACTTACAAGAGGTGATACAAAGGTGAGTTTTGCACATATTCTCAAAATCGCTATCAACAATGTTAATGTGAGTAAACTTGAGATTTTTTGGGTGAGTTAACAAAATTAATAGAAATAAACTTCAGAAGATCGAAATTGATTAAGAAAGAGTATAAGATCACTGCATCTAGGCCTCAATTAATGTCAATCTGCTATGAATAAGGCATTAAGGTGGATTGAGAAAGAGTATGATACTCAATTTAAAAGTCTCAGAGACTATGCAGCTGAGATTGTTTATGAAAACAAGAATTCAACTGTTGAAGTTGATACGCTGAAGAATGCTGACAAGAAACGAAAGAGAGGTGTGAATGAATCTCCTAGTAAGAAAAAAAACAAAAGCAAAGAAAAGGATTATGCACTTTGGTATATGTAAGGCTGGTGATCATAACTCCAGGGGCCATAACAAAGCTACACAGGTATTGTGTGTTTGTTGTGTTTGTTGTCTAAGAAAGTTGTGTATGAAACTGTGTATGTTGTCTCTGTTTTCAAGTTTCTGATGGGCATGCTCCTTAAGCTGGATCTTCCCAACCTTCTCACGACTATCTCTCTCAACCTTCTCAGGCCTGTCTCACTCAAGCTTTGAATCTCAAGGAAACTGAAGCTTGCAATGCCAAGTCCCACTTATTTAGCTTATTTATCATCTTTGTATGAACTTATGCCTTATGTGGATCTTATGCTTGTTTTTGTGACTTATGCTTGTCACTTAGGCTTGTGAATTATGTTGTATCGGTTTCAGTGTGTTTTTGTGACTTATTTTGAATCGGGTTGGTTTTATTTTGTGATTTATGCTTGTATGACATTGTTTTCTGCAATATTAAGCAACAAATATGATGGAAAAAAAAAGTTTCATGAACTTAAAGAATCTGTTTACACAAATAAGTAAATAAGCAACAACACATAAGCATGAAAATAATCCCAGCATTACATTTCCGAATTCAAAAACTATCTAAACATAGATTCATCATATGCTCATAACCTTCACCAAAATCACCATGAGGATACATCTAGTGGCTACAAGCATAATCATCTTCTTAAGATCAGATCTAGCATCCAAACGCACTTCAAATATCTCATGATCAATCTTAATTTCCATCCTCTTTTCAAACTCCATACGGTCTGTTTTCATCTTCTCAAGCTCTTCGTGGAATCTCGAATGTTTCAATGACAATGTTTGTATCTCTTCTAACATTACCTCGTCAACCCATTTAAAAATATGGTTTTCATACATAAGCTACATCATAGGTAACAACCATTTCATACATCAAGAATCATATGAGATTCAATATTAAAAAACAAGAATCGGTTAATGCACCTTATTTGATGCTGCATGTGCACATCTAAAATATCTCATCTAAAGTATCTCCGGTAAAGGTTTGCCTCCGACTTACTCATTCTCGCCACCAAAGCTTCCCTGCAATAACATTTCATTGGTAGGTCGTGAGCTCTTTCTCGTGACCGGGAACTTTCTCGTGTCCGGGAACTTTCTCGTGTCCGGGAACTTGAAGATCCACTCTCAACTCTAGATAGATTGCTCATTTCTATCTACAAACGAAGTTAATCAAGAAATTAAGAAATCGGGTTTGGGATAGATTTATGGTTCTTATTTTGGGATTTTTTTCTTGAATTGGGGAAGGATAAGAAATTGGGTTTAGGGTTCGATTTTTAATCGGGTTGGGTTATGTTCAACAGTGTACCTGTTTGTTTTTGTCATGGTTTTCTATCCGGTTCGATGCTTAACCGTGGAAACCAACGCGCTGGTGGATTGTGGTTTACAAATATCAATTCTGGGATTACATGGTTAAGTAAAAGACTAATAAGAGAGATAATGTATATATGAGTATTTCGAGAGAGAGAAAGAGAGAGCCGAAGTCCTAAAAAGCAAGAATTGAAAAACATGTTTTTTAATATCCCCAAATTTTTAATTTAATTTAATTTTTTTAATTTTTTTAATTTTTTTTTAAAAAAGTGATGTGGCATAAGTAGGAGTGCTGATGTGAGGCACATCATTGTGAGACCTATCTATCTCTTTATTTAATAGTTTAGATAGTTATGTGTACCATGTACAAAGAAAAAATGAATATCTGCTACTAAAAATTTAAATTTAACATTTTTAGAAGATTCTATTCAAATATATAAACTTATATCAAAATTTATATTTTAGATTTTTTATAACTAAATGGCAAACTTTTATAATTAAGAGTTATTAAAAACAAAATAGTAATCAACCATTATGAAAATGGACAAAAACACTTTTAACTTTTTTTAATAAATAAGATAAATTATACACTGCTAAATCCATAGAGTTTAAATATATATATTTTATTATTATAATCAAAATGCAACTACAATTTATTTAGTTAAAGAAGCGCTTGCTTTGTCTTTTGTTTTTAAAAAATCTGGTTTTACTTTCTTTATTGACTGAATTTAATCAATGCGTATAAAAGACAGGTTTCTTTATTGACGCAAAGAAAGAAAATTGGATTTGAAAGACATGACTCCTCACATCAGCACCACTCGGTGCTGCAATAAATGCTTACGACAATATGTAAAATACAAAAATAATGTAATATCTTCTTCACGATGATGTAATAAGAAAAAGCAATACAATTTAAAAAAAATAATATGATTATCTACTACTCCCCCGTGCACCAGCTTATACATATATGTCTAGATATAAATTTTTATTGGAGAAGATTGATGATACTATATCATACATAAAATATGTCCACCAAATGCCAACGATTGCGGCTGAGATGCCTCGGATACCTTTCCATTAGACAATGTGGGTAAGTGGTCGAGTAACTACAAGATATGTATGATAAAATTAACAATCTCTCTGACTCTCTTCTTCCACTCTCTGTCGGCTGAGATCCTGAATACTTAAATCACCTGTCGTGATATATCGGGGACACAGTTGCAATGTGAGTAGTTATTTTGGTTTTCCTAGTTAGATCAAAATAAGTGATTGTACTTAGCGGATTTAAAAGATTTTAGAAGCCGGATGTTCACATTTATGGATATTCTAAACAGCCAATTTATATTTAAAAAATATCTTTATCATTTTCGGAGAAATTCCCTGAATACATTTTTTTTTTCTACATATGTACAGCGTGGAAGAATTTACTATGATTGGTGAATCTGATATTATTCATTTATTTGTATCAATTTTCTTGGTTTTATTAAAATTTAACTACTTTGTTTTGGCACGTCCAAATTTAAATATAAAAAAATATAACTACTAATCACAAGTATTATTATTGATTCATAATTTGGTTTGGCAAAAAAATTATGAAAATCTTTTTGCCCATGCACGGTGCATGTAGAGGTTTCTATTGACTAAAAGGAAAAATAGATGTGGTCAATAATATTCATCAACTTTCTAGATACCATTTAATTACACTATTCAATAGAATTTAGAAGCCATATAATTATCCATCATTCACCTTATATTAGACCCCGGCCCGCGTTCGTAACATATTTTTAATCCATTGGTTGAAAAGTTATCAGTGTATAATATGTTTTACCTTAATCAAGACAATTATGGGTATAAGAAATGAGTATATGAATATACGTATATAGATTAATGTGACATGATCTATGTGTATATTTACTAAATTCTCATGTTAGAAACTTTGTTGTTGCTTTCCCCAATTGCAGAAATTGGGCTCCACTCCCCAATCAACCTTTCCTCTCACTCACTCTATAAAACCATCTTCTCTCTTCCGACACCAAAAACTCCATCAGAGCTTATAAAGCTTTTTTATATATTTTTCTCTTATGTTTTGTCTTGACCTACATTTGTTCTCATCAAGTAATAAAAAACCCTAACTTTCTGCCCAAGTCAACTTCAAAATGCAGCCGCAAACAGACGTATTTAGCCTTCATAACTACTTAAACTCCTCGATACCGTCTCCGTATCCTTCTGATTTCCCGATATCTATGCCATTTCCAACCAACGGTCAAAACCTGAACCCCCTCTACGGATTCAAAAACCCTATAAACAATCCACAATCCATGAGCCTAAGCAGCAACAACTCGACATCAGACGAAGCAGAAGAGCACCAGACGAACAACAACATAATCAACGAGCGTAAGCAGAGAAGGATGATATCAAACAGAGAATCCGCAAGGCGATCTCGTATGAGGAAGCAGAGACACCTTGACGAGCTTTGGTCACAAGTGATGTGGTTGAGGATCGAGAATCATCAGTTGCTTGATAAACTTAACAGTCTCTCTGAGTCCTACGACAAGGTTGTTCAAGAGAATGCTCAGCTCAAAGAGGAAACATCTGAGCTTAAGCAAGTGATCAGTGATATGCAAATTCAAAGCCCTTTCTCTTGCTTCAGGGACGATATAATCCCCATTGAATAGATCATTTTTACCCGATTCATTTATGGATGGTTTGAGTCGGTCTACTATGTATATCCGGAGATCTGTTGCAGGGTTTTAATTATATGGTTCTTTACGACGACGTTTTTATAATGCAGTAAATTTTTAAACTAAAGATGATTAATGTTAATGAAGAACAAATATAAGTGGTGTTGGTCAAATCATGAGTCATGTTGGTGATGGGGACAGAGTAAGGTGGTGCGGGTTTTGTTTCTTATTACAACAATTTCCAAATTTTCAACTACGAACCAGCACATACATATATGTTAAAACATATTTATATATATGTTTGGTGACATCACTTAAAATGTTATCATCTACTAGACAAAGAAAACATACATCTATATATATGTATGGTGACATCATTTAAAATGTTATCATATATCTTTTGGACAAAGAAATTTAACAGATGATGGTTTATGGATTCATGATGATTTCTTATATGAAACTTTCTAAATTTGATTATATTAGGCGAAGACCAAGGACAACCTTATCTGTAACTGTTAGTCTCTAGACCCACCAAGAACAGTATCTATGGTTGTGTATCGACATAACAGAATATTTTTAACTTTATGAAAAGGTTTCTTTCATTATGTAATTGATTTTTTTGTTTGTGTTCAAAATTTATTTCTGTTATGATATGTGTGAGTTTTGCATAGTTTTCGATATCATTAGCTTAGCTTTTACCTTATTTCTTAACTAGTTCTACCACATTTACATTAGTTAATTGTCACTTGGTCTTAGTTTTGCATTTTAAGAGTTTATGTTAGTTTTTTTTGCATTTTGCTTTGCATTTCGTCCATTTTTTGTAGAGTTCTTGGAGTTTGGAGGTTTAGGAGATAGATTTAGACGAATTGGAAGCAAGAGTTAAGCACTCAAGCGACTTGGAGCTGCAGAGGAGCTCGAGAACGGAAGCTAAGAAAGAGACGGACGTTCACAGAGACAGATCAGCCTTGTGTATCGACCACGTGAAGTCGATTTGTGGCCAGCGGTCTCTCATACTGACCTCACCTGCCCGATGGAGACTCCATCTGCAGAAAACCATAAAGTTTCAGAGGTTAACAGCGGGCATCCATACCGACCACACCTAGTCGATATGGCCCGTTGGGCACCTATACCGACCTCACCTATCCGATGGAGACTCGATCTGCAGAAAACCAAAAAGTTTCAGGGGTTAACAGCAGGCATCCATACCGACCACGCGGTTGATATGACCTATCAGCAACCTATACCGACTTCACTTACCCCCCGGAACTGTGTAGAAAACCCTACTCAAATGGGTCAAAACCCAGTTTGTTCCGGGTTGACCCGGTTCGCTCCTTCTACTATTAAAAGGCTCTTAACCTAATTTGTGAGGGGGATGCTTTTATTTTTTAGAACTCTCTTAGCCACCCTAAGAAAATTGTAATGATCTCTTAAGTTGAATGCAAATTTCCTTTATCTTGAATTTCTTTAAGTATTTTTAGTTTCATCATGATTAAGCACTTAATCTTTGTAGATCTTAGTGTTTATGTCATGATTAGTGAGTAGTTCCATTAGGATCTTTGGGTATTGTAGATTAGGGTAGGTTTAGGTTGATTCATGATGTTTAAGGTTTAGATTGTTAAATATCCTTGTCCATTAGGTGTTCTTAATGCTAGATTAGCCTTGATAAAGTTAGTTTAGATCATATGTGATTTCATGCCCCAAAGGTGTTTGTGAAAACGCTTGAATGAACTTAATGAATGCTTAGTGTGCCTAGCCTATAGGAATAGATGATTAGGGTGATAAGTGGTTTGTTACACTTGTTATTAATTCATATTAGTCTTGTGATTACGGATGGAAGTCTTTGTTAATTACTTGATTGGTATAGGGATTAGTGCCATGGAAGTGGATTAGTCTAGTTTAGTGTTCTAAGACCTAAGGATTATCATTTTTAGTTTGAATAAGCATCATGGATTGGCTTGGCTTACCTTAATAAATTGCCTTACCCAAGGCTTCGCTTGCTTAATTATAGTTTAAGAACCATTTAGCTTTGATTAGAAGTTTCCCGCTTTGTTTGTTTTGATTTTGGTTATTCTTTAAGGTTTGCATGTTTCTAGCCTTTTGATTGCTTTGTTTAGTACCTTTTCTTAATTCTAACTTGTTTACCTTGCTTCTTAGTCCTTTGTTTGAATTAATTAGGTTGTAGAATTAAACCTCTTAATCCTTAATTACTTAGATTAAGTAGAGACTTTTATTCCTATTGCGTTAATTCTATTCCTTGTGGTTCGACACCTAAATTACTACACGTTTACACTTGTACTTAGGTGATTTGGGAATATAAATATTAAACTTGCGTTAAACTAAATATTTCTCTATCAAGTATTTGGAAAGGAAAAATGCTATTGGAAAGGAAAAATGCTAGACCAAGACAGGAACCAAGAACGGTTAGAACATCTAGAGCAGTTGGGTATGATGAACCAAGATCCACACGTTGGTGGTGGGGACCAAGACCACAATCAACACGGTCAAGGAGATGATGGTGAGCAAGTTCCTCACCATGGACCTACCCGCTAGAGTGATCAGAGCTTATGACGCACTGAATGCGCATGGAAACTGCAATGGTATTTGGCCTCTACCGGTTGACAACAAATTTGAGATCAATGCGAGCCTAATCAACATGGTGCAAGGATCAAAGTTCCACGGTCTACCAATGGAGGATCCATTGGATCATCTAGACCAATCGGATATGTTGTGCGGCACGGTGAAGATAAATGGTGTTTCGGAAGACGCTTTCAAGCTCTGCATATTCCCACTCTTTCTTGGGGGTAAGGCACATCAATGGGAGAAGAATCTTCTAAGTGACTCAATCAACTCTTGGGATGAGTGCAAAAAGCCCTTCTTAGCCAAGTTCTTCTCTACTTCAAGAACCGCTAAGTTAAGAAACAAGATCTCAAGCTTCAAGCAAAAGAATGGTGAAAGTTATAGCGAAGCTTGGAAGCGGTTTAAGGGCTACACTACTAAGTGCCCTCATCACAAATTCTCTAACGCATCACTCCTAAGCACCCTATATAGAGGAGTCCTTAAGTTCCGAATGCTACTTGACACGGTAAACAACAAGAACCTCTTGGGTAAGGATGTTGAAGAAAAGATGTCCTTGATTGAGAATCTAGCGCAAAGTGATGGAAACTACGGTGAGGATTATGACCGTGATCCACGAGGCAGTGGAGAGAGTGATGAGAAACGTGGTAGGAAGATCAAATCCTTAAACGAGAAGATGAATAAGATCTTACAAGTTACACAACGGTCAATAAATTTTGTAGGTGATTATGATGGTAATCAAGGTTTTCAAGAGATTGGTATTGAAGCTTGTCAAGAGAGTCAATATGAGGTGAACTTTGTTGGTGGTCATCAAGGAGGTTACGACCGAAACTACCGTAATCACCCGAATTTCTATTGGAGAAGCAACAATGTGAAGAACCCTCAAGATCAATTCTACAAGCCTCAAGCTCCTCAAGGAGATCTACTAAGACATTTTGTGTAATCTAATGAAGCCCAAGGTTCAAACTCTCAACAACAATTGTTCGTTCCTACGGGTCAGTTCCAAGGTAACCAAGGAAGTTACAACAACAAGCCTAGCTTCACTCCTAATGTTCAACAAGACTTTCAACCTTAACAACAAGGAACCATTTCTCAAGACTATGATATGAATGGGATGGTTCAACAATTGTTAGCGGGGCAAGCTAATAGGACTATTGAGATGAAGACGAACATGACCAAGATACATAATAAAGTCGATTGCTCATAAAATGAGTTTAATGCAAAGTTTGAGGTCCTCAACTCCAAGATGAAGCATATGGATCATCAAATAGCTCAAGGATCATCTTCTTCAAATAACCGGGAACATTGCCGGGTAAATCCGAAGCTAACTCCAAGGAGTATTGTAACATGATTCTATCAAGTGAGATACTATTGGTTGATGAGAATGAAAAGGCAATCGAGGAGATCTCTAGACTTCTTTATGGTCCTAAGGTTAAAGAGTTGGTTTTAGCTAGAAAAGTGGAAGTTGAGAAGGATAGTAAGAAAAAAGTTAGGGAAGCGAATGTGGTGACAAATAAGGTTGAAAAGAAGGAAACCCCTAGCCTTGAGTCTCCTCTTTATGAGGCCCCACTTCCATTTCTTGGTAGAGTTCTTACCAAAGCTCAAAAGAAGACACTTTCAAGCTTGAGGGCCAATATGAATAGAGTTGGAGCTACATTGCCTTATCTCAATGATTTGTCTTAAGTGCCCACATACAAAGAGTTCATAAAGCCATACTTGCAAACCGAGAACTCAATACTATTCCCAAACTTGGAAATTCGGGTAAATTCTCCATAACTTATTCTCTTGGTGATTTGGAGATTGATGATGCTTTATGCGGCTCGGGTGAAAGCGTGAATGTGATATCACTTGAAATGGTAAAGAACTTACGGATCGATGATGTGAAGCAACAATTCTCTACCATCATGTTTTGAGATGCTTCTTTGAAATCTTCAATTGGTATAATTGAAGACTACCCACTCAAAGTTGGCAATTGCATAGTTTCTACGGATTTGATGGTAGTGGAGACGAAAGAAACCCACAAGCTTCCTCTCATCCTAAGAACTCCCTTTCTCAACACCGTCAGAGCAAACATCGACTTTCCAACCAAAAGAGTGACTCTTTTACACGTGAATGCCAAGGTCTCTTATCCAATCAAAACTTCATCTAAAAGTTTTTTTGTGGAACAATTACTAATAAAAAAGTAGAAACCAAGAAAGAGCCTATGAATTTGAAGGATCAACAAGAAGAGGTCAAAGTTGTGAATATGAGGAATAGAGAGGCTCTAAAACTAGATGAAGAAATCTTGAATGGTGAATGTCTACACTCCTTGTTTAATGAGCATGAAAGAGGTGTTAAAGATGTGAATATGGGGAATATTAAGGAGGTTCTTGAAAAGAACAAGAGGGAGATGAAAGAAATCCACCCTCCCGCCCTTGTTTTATCTTCGAACACTATGAGCTTACAACCTTTAAGACTCATAGATGGCGAAATTGAATACAAGGTGAAGTGTAAGGGAACTTCAAAACCTTTTGCAAGCGTTAAACCCAAGCTTCACCCTGGGTTTCAAAGTAACCAAAGAAATGTTCAAGAGCTCCTCTCAAGGGTCATCACCATCAACTTCCAAGGTAGAACATGCTCTTTCAATGCTCTTCCCACCAATTCAATCGGCCTTTCAAGGAGTTACAAACCTCCTCATCTACAAGTCCCTAAGGATCAAGGCTAGGGCCACGATATGGTCCCCTCTTCCATTGTATATGTCATTTAGTTTCTATTTTCTTGTTCGTTTTCCCCTTCTCTTTGGCTTCTATTACACCGAGGAGATGTAATTCAAGTTTGGGGAGGAATTTGTGTCTTTTGACTTGGTGTTTTGTGTTCTTATTTTCATTTTTGCATATTTGAGTCTCATGTATTCACTCATTTGCATTAAAAAAAGAATCATGTAGCTTTGCATTTTAATTGCCTTTAAGATTGAGTCTAGGTTCCATTTGCATATGCATAGGAGATGATGATGATATTGCCTTGTAGAAATTAAATGTTAGGATTGAACTTAAAGCCTTTGGTCATAGTTGATTGTTGCTTGAACTTGTTGAAAATTGGAAAAATCCATGTTTAGACCATTGCATCTTTCAAAACTCAACCCTTTCTCTTATGGAAACTTGCATGATTATCAAAGCAACTCTATGAACTTGAACTTAAATGGACATAATTATCTCGCTTAGGGGCTTGAAATGCATTCTCATGGTTCACACTCGGGTTTTCTTTATTACATTACCACCTTTTGCTAACCTGAGTGGCCATTTTTCATTTTAGAAAATGGTTCCACTACCCTAACGCAAGCCATTCTTTCTATCCCATATTGTTTTTTGAGTGAGGCCTTTTCTTGATAATGTTATTCATGTGCAAAAACTTTGAGTATCGAGAACGACAAGGTCTAATTCTCATGTTATCTAATTCTTAAACTTTGATAGCTAGCCTTTAAGTTGGGAATATTTTAGAATTAGGTGGTTAGATTTAAGGCTTTATTTGGGATAGTGGATTGGGAGAAAAGAAAAGAAAAAGATGAAATGGTTGAAAAGAAAAGAAAAAAAAGGTTTGGAATCAAAAGAAAGAAATCTCTTAGGAAAGGATCAATTTATAAAAGTAAAAAGTATGACTCTAAGTACTTAAAAAGAAAAAAAAGAATATGTCTTGTAGCTCTCTTAGTTCAAAAGTAAAGAGTTTAGTATATAAAAAAAGCAAGAGTTAAAGAAAGAGTCAAAAAAAAAAAATGAAAGAAGATTCTCTAAGAGATTGTAAAAGTATAAAGAGATGTGGTTGGCGTGGTTGTTCTTCATGATGTTGTTTAGCTAATAAAGAGATTTTTGGGTGAAGTAGAAAGAAAAAGAAAGTGTGAGCTATCTTGGGTAGACTTAGGCGATTATCTTGATAGGAATGGATAGAACAATGAGAGTTAGATCTTCAATGCATAAATTGTTCCCTTTCTTAGATAGATTTTGCATAATGTCTAGCATTCCGTTTTGCTTGAGAGTCACCCACTCAATCACTTCCGAAACCACCATAAAAGCCATTGAATCCAAACCAATTGAAAATGATTGATACCCCCTTCGCAAGACTGCACTTTATGCTTTAATGAATGTTAAAGAGTTGCTTCGGTTTGATAGTGAGTTTTTTGTTTGAGTAAAGAAGTTGAATTAAGAACTTGTATTGCGGCGAATATGGAGAAGTACGAATAGTATGATGAGTGTTCTTGCAACGATTAACTATCTTTAAAGACTTTGAGTTGAATCCTTTCCTTGATATTTTGTGGCTTTGAATCTCCGTTTTCAAACTTCGTTTTCGGTTTATTATTTGTTGTTTGCTTGCGGACAAGCAAAAGATAAGTTTGGGTGAGTTGATATGTGTGAGTTTTGCATCATTTTCGGTATCATTAGCTTAGATTTTACCTTATTTCTTAACTAGTTCTAGCATATTTACATTAATTAATTGTCACTTGGTCTTGGTTTTGCATTTTAGGAGCTTAGGTTAGTTTCTTTGCATTTTGCATTGCATTTAGTCCATTTTTTGTAGAGTTCTTGGAGTTTGGAGGTTTAGGAGATGGATTTGGACGAATTGAAAGCAAGAGTTAAGCACTTGAGCGACTTAGAGCTGTGGAGGAGCTTGAGAACGGAAACTAAGAAAGAGACGGACGTTCATAGAGAAGGATCGGCCTTGTGTATCGACCACGAGAAGCCGATTGGTGGCCATCGGTCTCTCATACCGACCTCACCTGCACGATGGAGACTCGATCTTCAGAAAACCAGAAAGTTTCAGAGGTTAACAACATGCATCCATACTGACCACACCTGGTCGATATGGCCCATCGGCCAGCTATACTGACCTCACATGCTCGATGAAGACTCGATCTGCAGAAAACCAGAAAGTTTCAGATGTTAACAGTGGGAAGGTGTTTGTGAAAATGCTTGAATGAACTTAATGAATGCTTAGTGTGCCTAGCATATGGGAACATATAATTAGGGTGATAAGTAGTTAGTTAGACTTGTTATTAATGCATATTAGTCTTGTGATTACGAATGAAAGTCTTTGTTAATTACATGATTAGTTTAGGGATTAGTGCCATGGAAGTAGATTAGTCTAGATTAGTGTTCCAAGACCTAAGGATTAGCATTTGTAGTTTGAATAAACATCATGGATTGACTTGGCTTACCTTAATCATTTGCCTTACCCAAGGATTCACTTGCTTAATTAGCTTTGATTAGTAGTTTACCGCTTTGTTTGTTTTGAATTTGGTTAGTCTTTAAGATTTGCATGTTTCTAGTATTTTGATTGCTTTGTTTAGTACCTTTTCTTAATTCTAGTTTGTTTACCTTGCTTCTTAGTCCTTTATTTGAATTAATTAGGTTGTAGAAATAAACCCCTTAATCATTAATTACTTAGATTAAGTAGAGTTTTTATTCTTATTGTGTTAATTCTATTCCTCGTGGTTCGACACCTGCATAAATACACGCTTGCACTTGTACTTAGGTAATTTGGGAATATAAATATTAAAATTTGCGTTTTGAAACTAAATATTTTTCTATCATGTTACACAATTAAATATCTGAATGGTTGAGTGCATATTATAGATTATCGATTAATATGTTAAAAATAAACATATTAATAATTATTACAATTGTAACTTATTTTTTGCTTTTTTTTTGTTAATCAAAAAACATTTTCATAAGTCTTAAATACCCAAATTTATTTAAAGTAAACGCATATTTTTGACATATATATTTTTAAATAAAATAAAATAGAAATGATGTGTTTGTGCAGAAAAGCATATATATTATATGTATATCTACACATATATTAATAAAATTTATCCAAAATATATATAAAAAAAAACTAAAAATCGCACTTTAACCACACATACACTCCTCTAATGCGGGTCGAACGCACCCGTTTTCAGAACATAAACACAAGCAAAATCTATATAATTTTATTCTGTTTTAATTATTTATTGTGTTAGTGCGTTTTTTAAATAGGTGACATTTGTGTGATTGGTGTATTTTCTTGATCCGTACCGCAGCGCAACATGTCAAAATTTATCTTGTTGTATTGCGTCCATTCACTACTTTAGATTCAATTATATAGCGGATTGCTGTGGAAAAAAAATATATCTAATTAATAAATATCAGTTTATGTTAGGTTTATGAGAAAAAAAAAATACTTCTAAGAGAAAGATAAAATGTTGAAATGGATTTTACAAAATAATTTAAACAAAAAAAATCTAAACGCTGGTACATGTTTTTACCATTGTGTCTTCATTCACTTCGAATGTTCATTTCTGATTTATTTTTGTATAATATAATGTCAAAATCTACAAAGACGACTATAAAATGGTTTTAACAAATTGGTCAAGAGCTGGAATCAATTTCAACATTTTACAAAGTAAACCCAAACTTATCATGGCTTCTCCATGTTCATTGATCTTTCTTTGACACAGACAGATAGACAAAGAAACAATCTTACGTACGAGATCTTCTTTCGAAACGCGGTCAACAAAAGAAACGAACTTTTTTTTTTCTTTTTCTACGTGTCGTTAGATTCCTTGCCAAAAAACTTACTATCCAAGAAACCACTTCAATCGTATGAAATTTGTCCACTAAAATTGTTTTAAAAAATTCAATCAAGCTCTCACTTTTTTTATCTTTCTTCGTGGGATCGAGTACGAAGAATGTTATTTAAGTGGAAGACTAAAAGACACAATATCGAAAGATATAAACACCTTTAACTTCTACTTTTTATTTGTTTTCATTCATGAAAACGTACCTCTTAAGTTCATCTTCTCTCTAGGCTGAAACCAATCTCTGGTAATGCTAAATTGTATAGTCAAACCAAGTAAATCAAGGGCAAAAACACAAAAACAACTAAGAAGCTATATGTCATTCAAAGTGACTCAATTTGGGAGGGGTACGTAGTGTCTTAATTAGTTTTGTAAAATATAATGACACGAAAAATAAATGAAACCCGAGAACTACAAGATATTCGCCTTGTTTTTTCAATTATGTATTCTTGAGACTTATCTAGATTTTTATTTTTTTGAATAACTAAGAAGTTTTGGACCTATGTACAAACATTCTCTCATGCCGATGATCATATCATTTTATATAGTTTTCTCCCAAGTGTCAGTCTAACCAACGATCTTGATCTGTATATGCAGATTTTCACCCAAAGTCACAACACTATGGTTGTCTCCCTTAGAGAGGAAAACTTTTCAATAAAAGGAAATCACTCAATAATTAGAAGAAAAATAAAGAAATTACATTTAGAGATTAGTCTCAGTACTCGCTACACACAATTCGCTTACTGAGACGCAGAACACAAAATATATGCCTTATTATTTTTATATTTTGGTGGATGGGTAAGTCACTATAACTTCACAGTGGTCCAAAAATATCTAAAAACCTATGGTTCTTTTTCATCTTCCAACAACAGTGGAGTTTCTTTTCTCGCTTTCAGTTTGTTTTCTCTTTCACTTTGCGTATTGTATCAAGAAAATCATCTCAATCTTTTTCTGTATCTTTCTATAAATGTGTGTGTACAAAGTACGAGTGTATCTATGCCCAGAAGATAGGTTTCTTCCGTTATTTCTTTTCGTTTCGTACGACAATTGGTTTTTCTTTCTTCGGAAAGTTTTATCTTTAAAGAAAAGTTTTTATTTTTTGTTTATCCTTTGTTACATGTGAATGTTAAAAGAGTTCTTTAAGACCCATTCCGAATAGTTAATTCGATACTATGTAGAAGAATTAACCATATATGTCTTCTAATTTTATTGAGTGATTCCATTTATTGAATTTAATTTGTCATATATTCTTCTTTGGAGAGAGCAAATTGTAATTTTCCTATGGCGAGAGCCAGACCGAAACTATGTAATTTAACTCTTCTTTGTAGAGCATATTACTCCCAACGTGAATCGAACCTATTTTAACTGGTCAGTAATGAATCAAAGATGTCGGGGAGTATACCCTTTCATATCTCTACGTTTTTGGTAACCACTATTGTAACATCCCTCTCCCATAAACCGAGAAGGAATGTCACTTTTCCTATAAGATCCTAGTACTTATTTATTTTCTTATTCGAAACACACTACAAGAAAACACTGATTTTGCAACGTTCATATTTGTCGCTAAATCGTTGCAAAACAGGTTTTGCGTCGACTTTGCAACGAAAATCAAAACGTCGCAAACAGCATGACGCAAAATACAAATCATCGCTAAATCGTAGCAAATTTTGCGTCGTCCGTAAAATCTTCGCAAATTCAACGCAATCAGTTCGTTGCTAATTCGTCGCAAAATTAGCGACGAATTAGCGTCGATTGTTAATTTGATGCTAATTCGACTCAAAATTAGTGACGTTTTTGCGACGATTCACTCATACAATTTTGCAACGATTTTGAAGATTTTGATATTATATTTAATTAGTATTTTTGTGAATTTATTTTACTAATTCAGTTTAAGAAAATTAAATATGTATAAAATATTGAAATACTGTTCATTTTAAAATTAAAATATTCTAATATATATTTCAATATTAATATAATATTCATAATTAAATATTATTATCCTAAAATAATATTTTATAATCAAATATTTTAATCCCACAATAATATTCCAATCCTAATCTAAATATTTCATTTCAATCTAAATATTTTAATCCAAATCTAAATATTTTAATCTATGTATAATATTCCATAACTAATTTATATCCTAAAAATAATATTCCAATCTAATCTAAATATTTCTATCCTAACAATAATATTTCAATCCTAATCTAAACATTCCAATCCTAATCTAAGTATTTCAATCCATGAAAAACATATGAGAGAGAGTGAGAGAAGAGAGTGAATGAGTGAATTAGTGAGTTGGGAGAGAATGAATGGTGTTTTATATATAGGAAATGGTGGGCGTCACTAAATCGACGCAAATACGACGCTAAACTAGGGTAAAATTTTTGAAATGAAATTTAAAATATTTTGTTCATCTTTATTTCCCGCAAGGATAGCGACGATTTTGCAACGAATCGTCGCTAAATTGGCGCCACAATTTCATAAAATTTTGAAATAAAATTTTAAAAATTTAGACTATATTTATTCGCGCGAGGATAGCGACGATTTAACAATGAATTGAATCATATGGATTGATATGGATTGAATCATCATAATGATGACAGCTGCTACCTTCCCATTAGAAACCATCTATCTTTCTTCTTTTCCTTCGTACGAATCTTTGCTAACTTGACTGTGTTCGACGGCTGATGACCCCAATGTGTGAAATATCCACCTCCATGGGGATGCGCGACCGGGAACCATGTTGTCAGGAACTGAGCACTTTCTTGAAAGCATTGATTTGTGGTAAGACTAGAAGAGGAGATTGCTCTTTCGAAGCTAGTCAAGCGATTAAACAAAGTAATCAACCTTTCGAGTTCTTGATTTACGGCTAGAAAGAAGGACTAGAGCTTCATACCTTCCGGCTGTTCTTTCAAGATGGAAAATAATTGATCTGTAAAGGTCAGCGGTCGTAATCTGTTCGACCAGACCACGTCTTGCAACTCTTCTGGCGTCAGGGTTGCGGGAACCTGTGCTTCTTGGTTGAAATTGAAGAACAACTCCTTATGCTTTGGAGACGTTCTCAGCAACTCATAGATAGATATGTTACCTACGCCTCCGCTAAAGGAAGAACCGGGTAGCTATACGTTCCAAACAGCTAAGATATTAGTTATGCTTTAGCAACAGCTCCGTTCAGGGAGGGCGGGGATGAACACACCAAACGGCAAGCTACAAAGAAGGGTGAAACAAGCTACAAAACAGATCTGACTCCTACCTAAGGGGCATAGAACAAAAGAGAGTCAAGTCAAAGATAAGAGTTTAGTTATGCTGGGCAGTTGTCTTGGAGGAGCAGCCGCCACAGATGAAGGAGTTGCTTGAGGAAGATGCTTATTTATTTCCATAAGACCTACCTCATGGCTTGCCACTCTTACGACCAACATGGGATTGATTTCATACCTGGAGCAACTTGACCTAATCTGTCTCCTTCTAATTAGAAAAGGAGTCCCGCTAAGCACGAGGAACTGAGAAGGCAGGTGCAAGGGCTTTGATAGAGAGGGAAAGCAGACTCGACAACCACAGCCCAGTTAACTATTTGAATCAGGAGCTTCCGATCCCATCCCTTCAATCACCGTTACTCGATCCGAACTTGAACCTGACGCGCTACCTTCTTGTACATCCCCACCAGGTTCACTTCCTCGGCCAGCTAGTGAAGTGAGTCTTTTAGCATAGGGAAGTGGGGAATAGAAGCTTAAGCTAGGCTCCTTATGCGAGAAAGCAAAACCGGTGGTTTCTTGGTCACGACCGGCTAAAGCTAAAGTTCCATTAAAGAGCGTTACCACGAGATTCATCAGGGAATATAAGGGTTTTCATGAGGCTGATCTTGAGCCGCCATCCAAGCACGAATACCCTCGTTTAAAAGAAGATTTTTGGTGTAGAAAGTCTCAAATTCAGGATCTTCCGCTGTACGGATTTCCTGGGAAACGAAGTCATAGGCACGTAGGTTCAGAGTCAGACCGATCACTCACAATATCCCTGGGCAAGCCAAAGATTTTGACCACATGCTTAAGGAACAACTCCGCAGCATCATGGACGGTGCATGCATGTTGCGCTGCTATGAACACAGCATACTTAGAAAAGCGATCCACCACTACCATCACGGACCTAATCTTTTTAGGAATGGAACCCACAAACAAGGTCTTGAAGAGCCTTGTGTTACCTAACTAAAGAGCTCCCAAGGCCACCTGATTCGGAGTAGAGCACTCCTATTTACACTTCGATTCCGCCCACTGATTCAGATCCAGCTAAGGCCCGCAACCAAAGAGGAGACACTTGCACCGGGGTAATGCTACCACACAGGTTTTGAGGCGAGGCGCTGCGCTGCCCTCTTTCGGGCAATCAACTCGTAAGGAATTATGACGATTTTGCAACGATTTTGCTAATTTGGTGGCATATTATGACGATTTAGTAAGGAATCATTGCAAAATCGTTGCAAAATTAATTAAAATTTGAAATTAACTTTGCAACGATTTAGCAACGATTCCTTGCTAAATCGTTGCTAATTTGTGGCATTGTTTTAAACATTTTATCAAAATAATAAAACTAGATATGCTACATTCTATAAATTACTCATCAAGGTCATTAGTATCATATAAAGATGATTTCTAATGTATTTGTACAATTTATTTATTTTTATGTTGTTTTACAAAACATGGAGTTAATGTACATATATACTTAAAGTATATTTAAACCTTACTTATATTTTGAATAACAAAAGCAATTTTATTTGTTATGAGGACTTTATTCCAACCTTACATGATCCACATAACAATATCATTAACATCTATAGTTGATTCATAAATAAAAATCGAATATAACAATTTTTACAAAACGTTTTGCGTCGTTTTTGCGACGAGTTAGAGTCGATTTCTAAATTTGTGGTTTAGGTATAGATTATTTTGTGACGATTTAGCATCGATTTAGGAAATCGTTGCTTAGTCGTTGCTAAATCATTGCAATTTTGCAACAATTTAGCTTCAATTTCTAATACTATTTATTTGTGGTTTAGGGTATAAAAGATTTTGCAACGATTTAGCGTCGATTTCTTACGTTGTCGATAGATCGTCGCAAAATCATTGCAATTTTGCGACGTTTTAGCGTCGAACACCACGGTTATTGCTAAATCGTCGCAAAATCGTCGCAAAATTGCAACGATTTTGCGACGATCCCAAACGTCGCAAATTAGCGACGAAAGAAAAATTTGTTGCAAAAACGTCGCAAACTCGATCCTATTTTGCAACGGAAATATGACGACGCAAAAGTTCGACGCAAAATCAGTGTTTTCTTGTAGTGACACATTCATAACCGTCTTATTCGAAAATCCTTCTTATTAATTCATGGAAGAACTAGTTTTAGATAACATTCGAAATCGCATGAATAATATTCAAATAAATGTAAAAGAAACCAAGCTTAGTATTAACGAAATAAAAACCCAAATCCCAAAGAACACTAAGAAGAAAGACAAGTTTAAGCGCCTATTCAGCTTCATCATGACCTGGGGAAAAGAAGAGTAAAAGGGGGGGGGGGGGAGAGGCTGGCCCTCGTGGCTCAGACACTCCCATTCCAGGGTTTGTCAGCCGTTCTTGACCAGGTGTTAACTCGTCGGTCCATCACTGTCCATAACTTATATCGTCCTCATACATACACCATCATCATCATAAATAACATAATAATAATACATGTCAACATACATATCACCAAACATCATCAATTATCACATTATCAAGCATCACCATACATCATCAAATCATACTATCATATAATCGTATCCTACACAAACAGATCTAAGCATATCTGCTCTGAACAAAGAAGCATAACAAAAGAAAACGATATTATGCTTCACAAATACCACCCTCAGCTTACTTAGCTCATAAACGGTGACTGAAAGGTGTGTTGCAAAGAAAAAAAGGTCAACTTCAATCTGAAACTTGCCGCACAAGAAAACAGCACAAGAACATATTAGAGTCTTCTAATTTTTTGACAGAACTAAATGATTCTTGATCAATAAGCAATCAATGTGGCTGCCCGGGATTACCTTTTCCGGCGATTTCGATGGCTCAAGCGGCTTCCTCAACACTACCTCTATCAGCATAATGTATCGTCTTTTTTCTCATGTTTTAGTGTCATTTTGAGTCAATCATGTCTCTTTAGCGTCTTTTACTGTGTTTTTGGTCGAGTTTTGAGTCTTTTGCAGGTTATGGGATATTATGCGGGAATAAGAAGCTTTTGTACATTTTTTGGGATGATTGCGGGACAATGCTAGATGTGAGGAATAACGACCGATCGATCCACACAGGGATCGATCGATCGGACCCTACGGAGGAGGCCAGGAAGAAGATATCGATCGATCTCTAGCTGGATCGATCGATCTCTACCTGGATCGATCGATACCTACGGACAAAGGCCATAGGAAGAGATCGATCGGTCCTAGGAAGGATTGACCGATCCGATCGTGCGACGTTGAAATTTGTGATTTTTCTTGTTTTATTTTATTTTATTTTTGCAAGGACTTTAAAAACAAATGGCTAGATTTTTTTTTTTTTCCCTATTTTCTGGAGAGACTTCCACCATTGTAAACTACTCTTTGGATTAGAGATTTATCCTTTCTGACAATTTGGAGAAGATTTGTAAACCCTAATCTATTGCAATTTTATAATGCTTTCTAGATCTCCTTCTCTTTGTGTTGATGTAATTGCCATGTTTGAGTAGCTTCTTAATTGGATTTTAGGGTTCTAAGTAGGGGATTCAATGGTTTGATGATTTGATTGGTTTTTTGAAACTCTAACTCTTTATGTTCTTCAATTAAAATTTCTTTAATGCTAGAATCGGATTAATCACCCTGTTTAAGATCTTTGGTTTTTTCTAAGCATGAAAGTGTTGGATAGAAAGCGTGAACCAATGTGAATTGTGCAATATGCTCTTAGCCAACGACAATTGATGTTAGGAAATATTGTGAACATAGTGAACTCAATTGATAATGCTAATTTGACTAAGAAGTCTCAAACGACAGTATGTAAAATTGATTAATCAAGTTCAGAGATTAATGTCTTGAAAGAGAATTAGTCTATTTTAGTGTTAATGTTTGAGAACAGTGTTTAACTGCTGAGTTTCTGCTGCTTTTATCTCATTGATCATTGATTTTTTGAATTATCCTGTGACCCAATGCTTTTTATTATATAACATACATCGTTTATTCTTCGCTTTTTATTCACAATTTTGGAAACCAAAACAACTTTTTTACGCTTAGCTATTTTCGAGTCTCGCAAGTATATAAAGTACCATTGGTGCTTGTTGATCGACTTCAAGCATACTACTGAGCACTTCACCGTGCTCGTGCAGTTAAAATATTTTTGGGTTAATTACTCGAGTAATCAAGTTGGCGCCGTTGCCGGAGACATATAGCGTTACCTATAGATTTAGGATTAGTTTTTAGACTAAGACATTTTTATTTTTAGTTACTTATCTTCTTTGTCGTTTTTCTCTGTGATGTTTTCAAGTGTATGACCCGTAGCAAAGGCTCATCACATCTTATTGAATATCAAGAGGAATTGTAAAAGCTTGAAAGGAAAATAAATAGAGAAGCGCTTGCTAAGAAAAAGGAAGCAAAAATGGCTGCTCGTAATGCAAATGCTAACATGATTAGAGGTGGTGAACAACACGACAATGATGACCAGAGGGAGCTCGAGGATCCTCCTCTTCCTCCTTTAAACGGAGCATCTATAGCTCTTGGAGGAAATCGTGTGAATCTGAGGCTTGCTCTTGCTAGACGTACTTTGAGGGATCATGATACTCCTAGTGTTAGGATGTACCGTTCTGGAATCCAACACCCTCCAATCAAAAAGAATGATTTTGAGATCATGCTAGGATTACTAGCTCTCATGAAGCAGAATCATTTTCACGGTCTCCCTTCTGAGAATCCTGTTTATCATATGGATAACTTTGAGGAGGTGTGTGGCACGACTAAGATGAATGGAATCCGTGATGATAATGTCAAGTGCAGGTTGTTTTCATTTTCCCTATGTGATAAATCTCATCGCTGGTTGAAGTAGTTGGAACCAAGTTCTTTTCGGTCTTGAAAAGACTACAAGGCTGCATTTTTGTCGCAATACTTCACTCAGGCGAGAACAACTATACTTAGGAACAAGATTTCCAATTTCTAGCAAGGAGGCACATAGTCGTTTCATGAGGCGTGGGAATTGTTTAAAGACTACTACAGAGAATGCCCTCATCATGTATCACATCAGCATCACTCATCAACACGTTTTACAGAGGAGTTGATGAAAGGTATAAGAGAGCTTTAAATACAGCTAGTAACGGAGACTTCATGACAAAGGCTGAGGCAGAAGCTTAGACCTTGATAAAGAACTTTTCAGCCAGCATAACAATCACTGTGTTCACTACGATAGATCTCTTAAGAGCAGTAGAGTTTCAGAATCAATGTAGATTGTAGAATTGACAACTAAAATTGAACAACTTCTGAAGTGAGACCAGCGAGAAGTGCATCTTGTTGAGGATTCAGGAAATGGTCAGGAATATCATGAGTCTGAGGATCTACTAACAGAGCTAAACTACGTGAATGGACAAGGGAATTTTCAGAGCAAGGGATTCAATCTGAACTAAAGGAGTCATCCTAACCTTTCTTACAAAAGCACCAATGTTGAGAATCCCCAAGATCAGGTATATCCCGCTCTTCCAGGAACACAAGATCAACAATTTTAGCCCAGGCAATTTGTAGTTAGACAAGGAAACTAACCCAAGACATACATTGTCAAAGGCCACACACAGGGGAACAACTATGGGCAAGGAGGTTTTCACTAAAAGCCTCAATACAACAGCTTCCACAGAAAATATGAGAGTCCTCAAGCTACTGTGAGCGCGCTCCTACTCCAGCATCCCAAGATAATGAGCTGAAGAATATGACATAAAAAAGAATGCTATCAATATCAAAGTCAAGGTTGACAACATGGATGGTGATCTAGAAAGCAAATTTGAGGTTTTATATCCGCATGTGCAGACATTCGAGAATCAGGTACCACCGACAATATCTTGTTTTACGAGATAGTGAGGAGTTCTTCCTGATAAACCAGTCCAAAACCTGAAAGAGTACAACACTAAGGAGTTTGTGAATGCCATCACTTTGAGAAGTGGGAAGCAGGTTGAAGAAGTCTCAAAGAAGGAAAAACAGTTAAAGTTAGTGAGGATTTGAATAAGGAAGATACAGCTAGAGTTTATGAGAGTGAGCCAGTGGTTGAGGATGCCATTACAGAGGTAACTCCTGCAGTACAAGTACCGAGGTAGAGAGACCCATACCACCACCTTACATTCCTAAGCTACCTTTTCCTGGATGTTAGAGAAAGATTTAGAGGAAGAAAGTGTAAGCACACTTTGATGAGGTGATGAAACAGCTTCAGATAGAGCTTCCATTCCTTGAAGTTGTTCAAAATATCCCTACCTACAGAAAATACCTGAAGGATATCTTGACAAACAAGAGGAGTCTTGATGAGGGAGAGGTGTTAATCACACATGTGTGCAATGCCAGCTTGCATAACATCATCCCTAAGAAGAAAAAAGATCCTAGTAGTTTTGTGTTACCTTGTACTATTAGAGAATCCACATTCAAGAGATGTTTGTGTGATTTGGGAGCTAGTGTTAACTTGATGCCTCTCTCTGTTCTAAACTCTTAGGGATGAAAAAATTTCCACCATCAAAGATTTCTTTGATCCTTGTAGATCGTTCTGTATGGTACCCTGTTGGTGTGGGTGAGGATGTACATGTTAAGGTTGAGAACTTCTATATTCCCACTGATTTTGTGGTATTGGAGATTGATGAGAAGCTACGAGATCCACTCATCCTTGGTAGATCATTCTTGCACACTGCTGGTGATTTGATTGATGTTAAGAGAAGTAAGATTCATCTGTAAATCGGAGACATTGTGCAAGCGATGCAGAAACCCACTATTGAGGGTCAGATCTACTGGGTAGATATCATGGATGAGCTAGATGATGAGCTGCTTGAGAAGTTGAACACCGATGATTATCTTCAAATTACTTTGACTAAGGAGAAGAGTCAGATTGAGTACCTTGAGGATGAGACTACTCGATTTGCCAGACTGCTGGATACTAGTGCTGAGTTGGAAACAATGGTTGCATATGCTGAGATTGAGCAACCTAAGGATAAAGCCACAGGTACAAGCCTCCTCCTAAGGAATGTGATGATTGGAGTGAGATCAATGCTCCAAAAGTGGAGTTGAAGACACTTCATGCAGGGGTAAGGTATGCTTTTCTTGGTCCTAACTCTACTTACCCTGTCATAATCAATGCTTAATTGAACAATGTGGTGACCGCCTTGTTGTTGTGTAAATTGAGGAAATATAGAAAGGATTTAGGTTATTCACTTGATGATATTAAAGGAATCTCCCCTAGTCTTTCTATGCATCAAATGTATCTAGAAGTTGAGTTTGTGACTTCTGTAGAACATCAGAGGCGGTTAAACCCAAACCTCAGAGATGTTGTAGAGAAAGAGATTATGAAATTTCTAGATGTTAACCGGGGCTTCTAGCTCTGGTGGTAAAGGGCTCACAGCTGTGAGTTCCGCCACCTGGGTTCGAATCCCGGCCACTGCAGTATTTACATGTGGGCTGCAGCGCTCCAGGAGCCGACACGTGGAGTGCCATTTGGCCAACCACGTGGCTAGTCTGTGCGAACCGATAGCTAACACGTGGACCCCTGCTCTGTTGGGAAACCAATAGCTAACACGTGGAACCCTGCTCTGTCGGGGAGCATTAGGATACCTGGGTTATCAAAAAAAAAAAGAAATTTCTAGATGCTGGGGTCATCTATCCTATTTCTGATAGCACTTGGGTGAGCCGAGTGCATGTGGTGCCTAAAAAGGATGGTGTTATTGTGATTAAAAATGATAAGAATGAATTAATCTCAACAAGAACTATCACATGACACATAATGTGCATTGATTATCGAAAACTGAACTTTTCAACTAGGAAATACCACTTCCCATTACCCTTCATTGATCAAATGCTTGAAAGACTAGCCAATCACCCTTACTACTATTTTTTTGATGGGTATTTAAGATTCTTTCCAATCTCAATTCACCCTGATGATCAAGAGAAAACCATCTTTACATGCTCTTATGGTCTTTTTGCTTATCAAAGGATGCCATATGGGTTATGTAATGCTCCAACTACTTTTCAGCGTTGTATGATGTCTATCTTTACTGATATGATTTAGGATTTTATGGAGTTTTGATGGATGACTTCTCTGTGCATGGTATGACTTCTATGCTTATTTGTCTAACTTGTGCAAGATACTTCAACGCTGCGAGGACAAACAATTGATTCTTAGCTGGGAGAAATATCATTTCAAGGTGAGAGATGGAAATGTTCTGGGTCACAAGATTTCAGAAAGGGTTATTGAGGTTGATAGGACTAAGATCGAGGTTATGTCATGCATGCGACCTCCAAATTCGGTGAAAAGTATCAGAAGTTTTCTAGGACATGCTAGTTTCTACATGAGGTTTATCAAATACTTCTCTAAGATTGTTAGACTGTTGACACAACTGCTATGTAAGGATCAGAAGTTCAAGTTTGATGAAGAGTGTAAGAAAGCGTTCTTGTCCATCAAAGAGTCACTAGTGAGTGCTTCTATTGTTCAACCTCTAGATTGTGAGCTACCATTCGAGGTAATGTGTGATGCTAGTGACTATGTTGTGGGTGCTGTTTTGGGACAACAGAAGGATAAGAAGTTGCACGTGATCTATTATGCTAGTCGCACTTTGATAATGCACAAGTCAACTATACAACAACAAAGAAAGAACTTCTCGCCATTGTCTTTGCCTTTGAGAAATTTCGCTCATATTTAGTTAGTTTTAATGTTATTGTTCACATAGACCATGCAGCTTTGAAGTACTTATTGTCGAGGTTATTGAGATCGATACTCTTGCTGCAAGAGTTTGACTTGGAGATCAAGGACAAGAAAGGGATTAAGAATGGTGTAGCCGATAACCTATCTAGGCTGAGAATTGATGAGAAACTTCTTCTTAATGATGCTCTAGTGGGTAAAGAACTTGCTTCTATTGAGGACGTTTACATTGCTAATATTGAGGAAGCCTATCAATTAGGCAAATTTGAGCTAATGACGCTGCATGCAAGTACTAATTAGATGTCTTTGTATGCTGATTTTGGTAACTACTTGTCTTCTAACATTCCACCTCCTGACTTTACTGGGTATGCTAACAAGAAGTTTATGCGAGACGTTCAGTGCTATTATTGGGACGAACCTTACTTGTACATGAGGTGTTTGACAATCTTTTCAAGAGGTGCATTCCTAAGAGCAAGGTGCAAGACATTCTCTATCATTGTCATGCTTCAGATTATGCAGGCCATTCTACATGTTTCAAGCTTGCTACTAAGGTCTTCCAACCTGGTTTTTGGTGATCCTTTTCAGAGAAAAGGTAGCATCATCAAGAGAAATGAGATGCCTCAGAACTTCATTCTCGAGGTTGAAGTGTTTGATGAGTGGGGAATTAATTTCATGGGATCCTTCCTGTCATCATATGGTAATGAATACATCTTGGTTGCTATGGACTATGTGTCTAAGTGGGTTGAGGCCATTGTAAGTCCAACCAATGATACTAAAGTGGTGCTTAAGATGTTTAAGAAGATCATTTTCCCTTGTTTTGGAATACTAAGAGTTTTGATTAGTGATGGGGGGAAACATTTCATCAAAAAGGTTTTTGAGAACTTGTTGAAGAAACATGGTGTGAAACACAAAATCGCCAGACCTTACCATCCTCAGACAAGTGGTCAACTTGAGATTTCTAACCGAGAGGTAAAGGGGATCCTAGAGAAGACTGTGGGCAAGACAAGAAAAGACTGGACTACAAAGCTTGATGATGCTCTATAGACATACAAAACTGCCTACAAAACTCCCATTGGAGCTACACCATTCAACCTCATATATGAGAAGTCTTGTCACATACCTGTGGAATTCGAATACAATGCAATGTGGGCCACTAAGATGATGAATTTTGATGTCGAAACCACAGCAAAGACGTGTATGATCCAACTTAATGAATTCGCCGAGATTTGTTTAGATGCTTATGAGAGTTCCAAAATCTACAAGGAAGTGACTAAAGCTTTTCATGACAAGAAGATCATCCTGAAAAAGTTTGCAGATGACGATAAGGTACTTCTGTTCAACTCACGGTTAAAACATTTTCTAGGAAAATTTCGATCTCAATGGTCTGATCCATTCACCATCAAAGAGGTAAACCACATGGAGCAGTTACTCTGTGGTATCCCAATGGAGAACCATTCACACTTAATGGTTAGAGGCCTAAACTATATCTTGCCAATGCACAACCAAAAGAAGGTGTTCAAACGCCTCTTTCTGACCAAGAACATGCCTAGTGCCTCACCACAGTCAAGCTAACGGCCTAAAACAAGCGCTTGGTAGGAGGCAGTCCACTAGGTACTTTGTATATATTTTTTATTTCGATTTTATTTCTTTTGTTGTTTGATTTTAAATGATCAGTTTGGCTGTCAGACTGATCATCTTTTGTATTATTCGTGTATTCGTGTGAAATAGAAAAGGGAACAAAGCAGTGAACAGACTGATCGATCGTTCTTCATGTAGATCGATTGATCTGAGCAACTGAGCACACCACAAGAAACCGATCGATCGATCCTCGGATAGATCGATCGATCCGATCGGCCGACCACAACATAAGAAATCGATCGATCGACCCTCAGGTGGATCGATCGATCCCCAGATATGTTCTTAACCAAAATCTCATGGATTGAACGGGAAGTTGGGGTCTTAAACCATGAATTAACTTAAATCGAACCGGTTTTGCCCTAACCCTTAATTACACACGCGAATCCCTTCTCCCTCATTTCTTCCACTTCTTCGTCGCTGTTCTCCCTCTCTCTTTTACTTACCATTGTTCTTCATCTTCTTTGCTTCATATCTCACACAATTATAGTCCAATTTTGCTCATTTTTAGCTCTAACCCACAAGATTTTTTGTGTTCTTTCTGTTTATAGCATTAGTTGCCTCCATCTACTAAGGTAAGTGCCTCGAATCTTTAATTTACATTCCAATTTTGAGTATTCAAATATGGTGTTGAAACAAAATCGAATTTGTTTTGAGTTCTTAAGTCCCTCAAAACGTCGAATTCATGCCATTTTCTTGCTTAGAATAGATGAAAGAACTCTTTTGTGCATGTGTAGTTGCTAGATTATACATGTTTGGATTTTGTGATTTTGTGATTTTGAGATTCATGGTAAAAACTTACATGTCAACCATATAGGATTTGAAGTCGTTATAAAACGGCTTATAGAATATACTTTTTTGTTCACTTAACTTTTATTTCGTTATGCAATCGAAAAAATCGATACAAGTGCCGATTTGGGGAGAAATTCTGCCTCAAAGTTATCAGAACGAGGAATGAAAGATATAGAAAAAGAAGAAAAGAAGAGAACAAGCTCTCTTATATCTTCAAGAACCCTAAATATGTCGTTATGCGAATTTCCTGAATTCAGCAGTTGAACCAGAGTTAGGTAATCATAGTAAAGGAGAATATCATCAAAGTGTTGCTCCTTAAGCACTGACATAGCTTCAAACATAGCTAAAGCTTTCGCTGCTAAGGCTAACGATACAAAATCCCTGGTAGTGTTTTCCAAAATTTCCTCTCCCCTGGAACTATCCTTTATTATCAATGGTAATCCACTCCTTCGCGTAGTGTAGTCCCATGCCGCATCGACGAAGCAAACAACTTGCTTTGAGTTTGGATCAATCATCTTTTGTGTTTTACTTTGCACCGCTTGTTTCTTGTTCTCTTGGGCGGAGCTCTAGATCTTTGCATCTAACAATGATTTAATAAGCACTTCTGAAGCTGTGAAAATTTTCCGTTCGAAGACTAGTTGATTCCTAGCAGTCCATAGATTCCAACAGATCCAACGAAATAAAGGAATAGCTAAAACAACGAGAAGGGGATTAACACAATACTTGAAAGTTGAAATAAACCCCAAATGTCTTATAGAATATAGTTATGTAGTCTAATTGCTGGATTAGGCTTGTGTTGCTTCATTGGGTTGTTGGTAAACGGTAAAATCGCATATGATTTTGATTGTGAAATACGATATGTTTGTTTGTGAGATGTGGTGCATTGTTGTAAGGTTTATGGTTGATTTCAACACCAACTTTTTTCGAATTGTTGTTGATTATCATTTTCCTAAACCTAAATTCATATTACTCACATGATTGGATGCTTTGTCTTGTGTATTTTGTGTTTACAGATAATGGTGAATACAAAGGCTCCACGTAAAAAAAAGAACTGGTGGTAACAGAAGCCGCTTCTAGCAACCCTCCCAACAGGCCAAATGCGAGAGCTTGTCACCCCAATGGCACCAAGTACCTTACCGAGATGAAGAAGATTGAGATTCATCCTACACAGTTTGGTTGTCCGGCCACATTACGCGAGTTAGGCCTTTTAGATGATCCTATTTCCATGGTCGAAGTAATAAGGATTGGACGGTTGTGGTGCCTTTGCCATTTCAAGTTTTCGAAGTATGTCAAAGAACTCATTGCCACCTGCCGCCTCATATATAAGAACCTTGATGAGCCTAAAACAAGAGAAGGGAGATTTTCTTTCTTCCTCGAAAAGAAGTACTTCCTCGAAAAGATGGATGATGACGCTGCCAATTCATTTTGGCATTTGATAGGGAAGGGTACTTACATACCGCCCTCAGCCAAGATTACTCTGACCAGGAACGCGGTTCTACGTATTGTGATAAAGATCATCAGTAATTCCTTCTTCTGCAAGTCTGAGTCAGGTGTAGTGAATACCGAGGAGATTATCTTGTTGTGGTACACCGTTAAGCACCTGCTACCTGAGTTTTAGTCCTACGATGGGATTAAGCTCAACCTTGCAGTTGTCTTGTGCGCTAACCTACTTAAATTGAAGAAAACCCCTCCGCCATCGAAGCAGCTATGCCTTGGTTCACTTCTAACTCCTCTCCTCATTCACACCATGACCGATTTGTCAAGGTCTGAGACGATTAAGACTATCGAGACGGTGGATATGAAGTACTTAGTGCAATGCCGTTTGATCAAGGAGAAAGTATATCAATTCCAAGATCGAGAGCGATACCTTTGTTTATGCAGGGTACCCAACCTAGGCATCACTTCTCTACTCTCTCGAGAGAACTTGGAGTTCCTTTCGAATGCTGAGTTTCTTGTCCATAATCCTTTAGGGAGTAGCAGAAGACCATCTCGTCGTCGGGTGGTTACTAGACCATAGCAGGTTCTTGTAGTTGAGGCTAACCATGATGCACCTCCACAACATGTTTTTGCTGAGGGCAAGGATGTCAGTTTTGCAGATGAGGTGCAACCTTCTGATGAGCCTCAGCTATACCTGCTTCTCCCGCCTATCCCAGACCGCTACCGTCTACCACGTGTGCCTCTACCTTCTGAGGATATGTCAGGACACCTAGAGTGGATTATCAAGTCGCAGAAGACGACCAACATGATGGTGGGTCGTATGTGGACCGCTTTGATGAACATTATACCTTGCGCTTGTGCTTCTGGTAATGGGACACACGACAAAGGTGGTTCTGAGCATGATGGCAGTCCCTCGAGCAGAGAAGTTCAGACCAAGTATGCCGAGGATGATATTGGACCCTGCGGAGCCTTTCCATCACACTCACCAGGACATTTCAATTGCCTTGGTAGGAGCAACAGACACAACCCTGGACAGAGCCAGAGTACAAGTGAGAGTCCTCCACATTACCACTGAGTGCTAATAGTCTCTCCTAGTCTCCCGTATTGTCTTTTTTTTTTTCATTTTTTTCTTCTTTTTAGTTTTCCAGTTATTTGTGTTTGTGGCATTTCCCTTCGATTTTTTCACACCGTCCCCAGGATGTCACTCATCTACTGATGTTTTCTTTTGGTTGTTTTTCTTCTTATGTATTTTTTTTGAGTCAGTGAGTCTGTTTTATTGAGTCAAAACCGTGTCTGTTTTATTGAGTCAAAATTTTGTCAAAAACTATGAAGTTTTCTTAGGGAATTGCACCTTTCCTTTTATCATTGTCTTATGATTGCTTCTGCCTGGTTGATGGACAACTTGGAAACACATGAAAATTCATGCTTCGATCACTGTACTGTAATCCATATCACTTAGAAATTCAGATGACTTGAGCTTAACTTTGTTTATTGGAACTTAAACCGGACTTATTATATCTCACTTAGGGGCTTGATAATCATGTATTGGATTATATATTCAGAGTTTTATTTTCATCATTTATCAGTCTTTGTAAACTCTGAATAGCTAGACTCACCTTTAGTCCAGTACCTCACCTTTATCCCTACCAATGTCAACCATGTGTAAAAACTACAGAGTATACATACCGACATAGCATTTCTTTCGTTAGGATTGATTTGTGTAGTTTGTATTGATGATTTTTTTGAATGATCTATTAGTTGTGATTGATGGTGATGTCGTGGGAATGAACTGAGAATGCATGATTAAGTTACCCCTTGATGCAGTTTATGTAAGACAAGAACCGGTTCCACTCCCCCGTTATAAAAATAAAATAAAATTCAAAGCAATAAAGCGGGAAAAGAAAAAGGGAAGGAACCGGAAAAGTCGAATTACTATGTTTAGATTTCAAAAGCATCAGGGGAAATTTTAGTTTAATGGGGATTTGAGTTGGTTTGGTTATATAGGCGAAAGGAAAGCTTTGTACCTCTCTGTTGGTATGTGTCTCACTGTGATTTTGTACAATGACTTGCGTTCGTTCGCAGTGCAATAAACATTAAACACTTGAGCCACCAAAAACTAGCCCCAATACCTAGACCATAACGTGTTTGATACCCCTTTTGTGAGAGTGCACACATCATCTTAATAAATGTTAAAATGTTGAGTTGTTTAATTTCGAAAGTTCTTTGTGATTCCCGGGTTTAGTATTGCTGCTACAGGTATGACGAAGTACATCATAGTACATTTTGATATTAACCTTGTATTGTTGGTTTGCAGACATGTAATTTAAGGTGCCATCCCAAAAGAATGTGTGAGTTTTCATATTTTCAAACCTCTTTCTTCGATAAAGACATTTTTTTACTTGAGGACAAGCAAAGGTTTAAGTCGGGGAGAGTTGATATATCGTGTTTTTATCATCTTTTATCTCAAGTTTTAGTGTTGTTTTGAGTCCGTCATGTCTCTTTAGCGTCTTTTAGTGTCTTTTGTTCAACTCTTGATTCTTTTGCAGGTTACGAGATATTATGCAGGAATAGGAAGCTTTTGTACATTTTTTGAGATGATTGCGGGACAATGCTAGAGGTGAAAAAGAACGACCGATCGACCCACACCAGGATCAATCGATCAGAGCCTACGAAGGAGGCCAGGAGAAGAGATCAATCGATCCCTACCTGGATCGAACGATCAAAACCTACGGACAAATGCCAGATGAAGAGATCAATCGGTCCCAGGAAGGTTCGACCGATACGATCATGTGACATTGAAATTTGTGATTTATCTTATTTATTTTATTTTATTTTTGTAAAGGCTATAAAAACTAAAAGACCCAGATTTTATTTTTCACCTTTCTTTTATTTTTTCTGGAGAGACTTCCACCATTGTAAGCTACTCGTTGGATTAGAGATTCATCATTTCTTACAATTTGGAGAAGATTTCTAAACCCTAATCTACTGCGATTTCATTATGTGTTCTAGATCTCCTTCTCTTTGTGTTGATCTAATTACTATGTGTGAGTAATTTCTTAGTTGGGTTTTAGGGTTCTAAGTAAGGGATTCAATGGTTTGATGATTTGATTGCTTTTATGAAACTTTAACTCTTTAGGCTCCTCAATTAATATGTCCTTAGTTCTAGAATCGTATTGATCACCCTGTTTTAGATCTTAAGTTTTTTCTATGCATGAAAATGTTCGATAGAACGTCTGAACAAGTGTGAATTGAGCAATATGCTCTTAGCCAACGACATTTGATGTTAGAAAATATTGTGAACATAGTGAACTAGATTGATAATGCTAATTTGACTAGGAAGTCTCAAATGATAGTTTGTAAAATTGATTAGTCAAGTTCAGAGATTAATGTGTTTAAAGAGAATTAGTTTATTTTAGTGTTCATGTTTGAGAACAGTGTTCAACTGCTGAGTTTCTGCTACTTTTATCTCATTGATCGTTGATTCTCTGAATTACCCTGTGACCCAATGCTTTTTGTTATATAACATACATCGTTTATTATTCGCATTTTTATTCACAATTTTGGAAAACAAAACAAGTTTTCTATGATTTAGTTATTTACGAGTCTTGCAAGTGTATGGAGTACCATTGGTCTTTGTGGATCAACCTCAAACGTACTATTGCACTTCACCGTGCTCTTGCGGTTAAAGTATTTTGGGTTAATTACTCAAGTAATTACAACAACCACTGTTGATCTGAGCTATAATTCATTGGTATGGTCGAAATTCCTCTCTAAAAATCCCAAATTGAATTTGAAACTGTTTTCTGACACTTAGTTAAAATCTAGGTTTTGAAAATGGTTTTTCACCAACTTTGAACTCGATTTGCAGATGGAATTTACCGTGGATTGACAAACAGTAAAGTTCTATGGATACTTGGCAATGAGATTTTCTAGGTCAGTAAAGAACTCTTTCTAAATCCTTCAGATCTGGCAAGGAAAAGTCTCCCCAAAACCACTACGTGGGACAGTTTTCACCCACTTTCTTTTTCACTAAAATCAGTAAACGTAATATATAAGCCACAAATCCATAGACTCAAAGACACAATTGTAGTAGAAGAAGACATAGCCATGTTAGGTTTCCCTTATCTAACCAAACCGATGGTGACGGATCTCGGTTCCGATGAAAAACAGTGAAATAGGATGACGACGACAACTAACTCTGATCTCCAAAAATGGTGGTGAATGTTGATGGCACAAGAGCTTGAGTACAACAATGACTTCTCACAAGCACATGATCTCACGTTCTCTCTTATGTGGCTGCTCGATGGGGAAAGAGATATAAATACACATGTATATATACATGAAGCTCTTGTATGGTTTGTTTTAAAGAAGTTGGGCCCTAATTGGGCTTCAGGTCTTACAATTCCTCCCCTCTTCAGAAGAATTTGTCCTCTAATTCAACTTTCCCATTTGAGCTTTATTCTCGTCCTTAAAAAGCTCTAGATAATCTTCCTACATCACCCTTTCCGATTCTCATGACATCTCTTGAATTCCATCTCTTTCCCAACAAACTTGCAATGTCTTTGCTTTCTTTTCGCGAGAACCATTTTAATTGCGACTTACAATTGATATCGGTTTTAGTTTTACCGATAAATCTATCTCAAGATCCTCTTGTAGCTTTGAAATGATAAGGTCTGGTTATGTGACTACTTTCCTAAGCACTGATATATGAAACACATTGTGGAATGCTTTAAAATCCTCTGGTAGGTCTAAACGATAAGCCACAGCTCCATCTCTCTCTAATAAGATAAGGTCCTATTTACCTTGGCTTAAGCTTCCCTCTTTTAGCCCAACGGTTTAGCCTTTTGAACATTCTCATTTACAAATACACCAAGTCTCATACTTCAAACTCCAAATCTTTTCGTCTTTTGTCTGCATAAATCTTCTGACGATCATGAGCTTCTTTTTGTCTATTTTTGAGTAGCTCTATTTGCTCAGTTGTCTCCTGAATTATCTCAAGCTTAATGTCTTTACGCTTCCTCACCTTTCTCCAACAATATGGTCTGCGACAAGGCCGTCCATAAAGAACCTCAAATGGTGGCATGCCTTTGCTCGAATGATAACTGTTCTTGTAAGAAAACTCTACCAAAGGTAAATATTTTTCCCAATGACCTCCCTAATCCAGCATACAAGCTCTAAGCATATCTTCTAACGTTTGAATTGTCCGCTCAGATTGACCATCTGTCTAAACATATCTTCCATTCTGGTAATGGTAAACCCTACAAAAGTCCACTTGGAACTCTATGTTCTGCTTTTACATGTTGACAACTCGTGCACTTTGCTACCCAATATGCGAGTTCTCGCTTCATTTCTTTCCAATGATAATACCTCTTCAACTTTCTGTACATCTTGGCAGAACCAGGATGAATGGCAATATGTGATAAGTGAGCCTGTTTTAAGATCTCTTTCTTTAGATGTTTAACATCTAGAACGCACACTCGCCCTTTTGAAAATGAGTGTTCCATTCTCTGTAGTTTGATAACATGTAACCTCACTTTCCACTAATTTTCTTAGGTTAGCATCTCCCTTTATTATCTGTAGTAAATCAGCTTGGTTTACCTCTTTCAATTCCATTACATCATTATCAACAGATGCTTCACATATATTCAGACTTTATAAAACCGAAACAAGCTCCTCCACTTCTTTTGTTCCATGAAAAACACCTTGTTTCCTGCTTAGTGCATCCACTACAAATTTATGTTTTCTTGGATGGTAAGCAATATCCAAATCATAGTCTGCATTATATGTAAGATCCTCCAACTGCTTGGTCTCACAAATCTTTTCTATGTAAGATCCTCCAACTGCTTCTTTATCTCAGCCATTTTTTGATGGAGCTAAACGATAAGGTGCCTTTGATATTGGAGTAGTCCATGACTCCAACTCAATGGTGAAAGAGTCTCCTCTATCTGGTGGTGGTGCTTTGAGCGGTTCAAAAACATATGTATACTCTGCTGCTACTGGGATATCTTTGATATCATTTATGTATCTCCTCCCTCTATGGTGGTTGTTGCCAACAACATTTCACGTCCTTTCCACTCTAACTCCTCTACTTTTATCATTGAAATGACAGGAACCCCGTTATAGCCATAACTCCCTGAAATACCAAATGCCCTTCAACTTGATTAATGATGACACGGGCTCCAGGATAATCCAAATTTGCCTTATGTTGCTTCAACCAATCAATGCCCACGACCGCATCATAGAGCTTCAACTCCATTTCAACAAAATTTCCTAACAACTCCATTCATTCTATCACCACAGGAACATCTCGCTAGGTCCTCGATGATCCTACTTACTGCGGCCATGCTGTTTCGATTCTCCTCCTCTTTTCTGTAAAGTTAATTCTGGAATCCTAGTTTCTTGCCAAATTGGGGCTCACAAAAAATGTGTCAAACATGGTATAGGCTGCAACTTCTCCAATAAGAAGTGATCCTACATAGGTTATTAAACTAAGCAACTCACAAGCACACCAAAAAGAAACTACACGCAACTATTGACAACTTTCAAAGAAGAACTACTTAAAATATTTGATGAGAACTTATCAGCGATCGGTTATGCGCTTCCTTATCTGCTACTGTATAGACTCGGGGCTCAACTGCTTGCCTCTTTGGAGGTTGTGCCAAAATTGCTTGTTTTGAATTCTATGCTGGGTGCCTACTAGCTGCACTGTGCACTCCCGTGCAAAATGACCTTGTCGACCAGACCTCCTATAATTGTGAACTCCCTTGGGAAAATTTAGTTGGGTGTGTCCTCGCTCTTCGCACTTGTAGGACTTGCCCGTATTAGCCCAACATACCCCACCGTGCTTCTTACCACAGTTTAGACATTGTGGAAGAGGAGTGTGTCCTAGTCCTGCATCATAGTTATCCCAAGCAAGCTCCTGAGACTCCTTAAATTCTTGCTCATATTCTCTGACTGATTTGGTGTCCTGAAGAAGCTCCAGAAATGCACACTCTAGGCTATCCATCGCTTCGTAAGGAAAAACTTTCCTGGGGAAAAACTTCCGGTTGAACTCTTCTCTAAAATCCTCCCAGGATATCTCATGATCCACATGTGTAATCCTCAATACACCTTCTTACCAAATGTGAGGCTCATCTCTTAAGAAATGAACAACAATGTCCTTCCTAAGCTCTGCTGGACATCTTGCCTCTAAAAAATTCCTCTCTAACAACTTCCTCCAATCGTCACCTTTGACTAGGTCTATACCACCAGTGAAGTATTCAGTGTCCATGTTCCTCATGACCTTCATCATCTCAAAGTATGAAATCTCAGGTCCTGGCATCTGTACAGGTGGAGGTGGCGGTGTCTGACAGTGCTGAGGCACAATAACTTCATGTACTGTTGTGCTGGTGGTGGTGCTTCCTGAGGGATTAGATTCATTATCTCTACAAATATTGCTCTCAGTCCTTGGATCTCTCCTAACAATGCATCATTGATGGCAGCCTGATTCCTGACGAGAGCAGCTTGTGCTGGCAGTGGAGCTTGCCCAGCAGCTGGAGCGTCACCTAATCTATCCATTCTTTGGTTCCAAAACTCCAATTCCTCTTCCCTTTGGCGGCATTATGACAAAAAAAACCACACATCAACTCCAACACAAGAACAAAAATAATTCTATTGAAACATAACTAATGCTTAAGTTTTACTTCTTCAGGTGTATTTTTTTCTTTTTAAACAAACCCATTCCCTGTTTGAAAACACGTTTAAAAACATTTATTTTTCTTTTAAAAACTTTCTTTATTACTTAGTCAACCTAAGTCTTCCGGGTCAACACCGGCTTGACTTTAGCCTTCGCTATGATACCAATTTGCAACATCCCTCTCCCATAAACCGACAAGGCATGTTACTTTTCCTATTAAATCCTAGTACTTATTCATTTTCTTATTCAAAACACATTCATAACCTTATTCTGATGCAAGTCTCGGAATCACTCCAAAGTTAGATCACTTGATGATCAAGAGATTCCAAGCTTTTTCTCGCGGAAGGTGGAATGTAGTCGATATGGAGGTGAAGGATAGAGATTGACTCACTCAATCGATGGGCAAAACAAGTTGATTTGAATCACTCAAACAACCTATTCTGAATCGTCAATAAGACTTAATGAATCACTCACTAAGCACTAGAGAAATAAACACAAAGAATTCACAACTTTGTGAAGAAGAAAATACTTTTCTATTACTTTAAAATCGATCAAGGGTGTCTTTTACATTGGGGGCGAGTCTAAGCTTACATTGGGTACCTTCTGGATGACTAAGACGGTCTTAAACACGCATAAGAATGACCAAGGAAAGCTTTGTTGCGTTTTGAACACTATTGGTTCCGAATAAGGCAAGTTCGGTCTTCTTTGGGTTAGGATGTTCAAGTGTGGTGTGGTGCACGGTGGAGAAGGTTGGAGAGCTTCTAATTGGCTGAGAGTATCTCTTAGATTCCATATATAGCTCTGGGACGCGCCTTGGTAAGGAAAAAGGAAACTTCCCTTTTTCTGCTTCGAGTCGTGGACTGTACGTGGACGGATACGTGGTCGGCACAGGGATTTCTCGAGAGCGGTTCGTGGACAGCGTGGTGATTCCTTGAGAGGGATACGTGGATGACATGGTGGTTTCTCGAGAGTATTCTGTGGATAACGTGGTGATTCCTCGAAAGCGATACGTGGGCGACACGGTGATTCCTCGACAGTGATACAAGGACAACATGGTGGTTCCTCGAGTGTGTTATGTGGCGAACATGGTGTTTCCTCGAGATTGGCATGTAGACGACGTGGTGGATCTTCGGTGCTGTATGTTGAATCCTCGGCGATGGTGCGGTATGTGGATTCCTTGGTGGTGGAACGTAGATCCTCGGCATGACATGCAGATTCCTCGAGGATAGTGCGTAGATCTTCGGCGCGGTTCAATAAATCCTCGGTACGTGATGAACCCTTGTGGATGGTATGTGGACGAGCGTGGAAATGGCTTGGTCTGGATTCGATGTCCGCATCATACCCTCTCCCTTGAAAAAGTTTCGACCTCGAAACTATACAATCTGCACAAAGGGAAAGCAAGTTAGCTTTCATTCGATTTTGAGAGGATAAGATCTTACCTTGATAATTTCGTGGTTTGGTGAAGCTTGGTCCATCAGGTGGCTCTCCGTTGAACAAGAATGAAAGAATCACGCTTCCAGGTTGGTCCATCTTTTTGGCTCTAGGTGTTGGAGGGTTCTTGTTTCCTCGGTTTTTGTCTTGTAGATGCAAGTCTGGTGGTTTCTCCTTGAAGTGACAAGAGTTTGTGTTACTTTTCCCTCCTATGGCCTTATGGTGGAGCAGCATTGGTGGAGATGCTCCATGATTTTGATTCTGGTCTGTCACAAACTTCTTCTTCGGTAAAGGCTTTTTGTGATCTGTGTGATCATTCTTTGTACCTGCAATGTTTTCAACAATCTTGGCAAGAAACAAGTGCATTATAGCAGTCATGGATGAAGTGAAAACAAGTAAAAATAGTTTAGTTTGGACCAGTTCATGTGTATGAAAGAGAAGAACCTTTTGTTGCACATTTACTTGCGAATCAAAACAAGAAATGTGGTATGTAAGTTTTTCTAACAAATATAAATCTTTCTCGCACAAATCTACATAAAGCAAGCTTACTAACAAGTCATTGGTACAATTAGTAATGATTTGATATAGAGCGTTACTTACCTTGTTAAGTTGCTTGGTTTGTTTTGTTTTCATATTCAAAACAGATTGTGAAAGTGATGATGGATCCGGTGGTTCTTCTTGGATGGGGATGTTGTTGGTGACAATTTCATCCTCCCTAGTGACAAGGTTGTGTGTCAAGAGTGCTGGATATGGTTGCATATCATCACTTGTTGTTGTTCCTCTCTTTGGATCCTCACACATCTCCTTATCACTTACAAGTGTTTCTAGGCTTTTGGCACAAGACAAGTGTTGTAAAGCAGGCATGGGATGTTCATAATCAGAATGAAATAAGTTACTTTGAACCTGTTTATGTGTAGGAAGGGAATCAACTTCTTGTTTGCTTTGAACCGAGAGCAAGCTTAGTGTTGTTATGACTTCTCTTTGTTCTCTAAAAAACTCCTTGGAACCTTTACTTTCTTTGGCACTCAAGATCAAGATAAAGTGCATTATAATTGAATTATAATCATTAAAAACAGAATGCTTGAAGCTATGATTACTTATGAAATTATTCCAATATCAAACTAAATCATAGGTTTCACTTACTTGGCTTCCATGTAAGGTGATTAATATAAACTCAGCCATGATAGTAGTTGTAAATTCTGTAATATAAGCTGGTGTTGAAGGCTTGATCTTTACACGTTCCTTGAGGACTGATTGCTCACATGTCTCACTTTCATGAATTTTTGATGTTGTTGTTCCCGAATGTTGCTCCTAAAGAAAAACGTTTCTTTCAAATCCTCTAGCCTCACTTCCCATGATATGACCTTGACCTGCATCATTAACCTTTGGCAAAGACAAGTGCATAACACTAGAATTGGAAATTTCAAAACCAGATTTACTTAGACGATTACTTGAATTAGATGCATTCGGTTTTAGCTCTAGAGATGCAATATTTTCTACTTGTCTTTCAGGGCAAGTTGCAGCAAAGTGCCCTCTTTGATGACATCTATAACACGTTGGTTCTTTTAAAATTAAAGAATTAGAAAACTTACCTGGATGATTCCTTTGCGATTCAAGCAATGATGTTGAACTAGGTGTTGGATTGTGAGCTGTAGCTTGGGGACGTTCCTTTGCTTTCTTGGAGGTCTCGGGGCTCTTCTTATGCTCTATTTCAACACCCTTCGATGGCCAAGAAGCATCTATCCTCAGCCTTGACGTTGCTTGTACTACTTGCGGTTGAAACAAAGGTGTTTCGGTAGCGCTTTGTTGAAACGTCTTTGCTGGTGTGGATTGTTCAGCCCTTGCTTTCTTGATCAGTATTCAAAAATACTCTCTTCGGCTCACAATGGTAAGCAGACTTCTGCTTGAGAAAGGGCTGAGGCGTTTGCATTGACATCACTTTCTTAGGTGTTGTTGGATACATGGGCTTTGTAGTGATGTTGCGGCTGGTTTGGTGCTTCTTCACGAACTACCTATACATTCGTGCTTTGAGGTCTCCCCAATCACGTATAGGTTTGCTGTAGAAGGTTTGTGAATCCTCCTTTACCCACCAAGTGTAGGCATCTCCAATAAGCATATTAACGGCAAAAAATAGCTTAGTTCCCTTGGGGATGTTGTGTGATCGCATCCACTGCTTCATGTTGGTCTCCCATCTCAAATAAGCCTTGGGGTCCTTGCTAGAACCAGAAAAAAATGAGAGAATTAGATGTGTAACCACATCCCATGTTAGATTGATTCCTTAAGCCCGTGGACTTGTGGTGAGTTTGTACTTGGTGTGATGTGAATCCACAGTGGACTGGCTCAGCTTCATCTGTTTCATCAAAACTGATTTCAGAATCAGTTTCCCCATGGTCGTCCTCCCCACTGATTTTGGCATCAGTTTCTTCACACCACCATTCACCTTTATGGTCACCTTGTTCATGCCTTTGTTCATCTCCAGAATTGGTATGAGAACCAATATCTTTTCTCCATGATTCATCTTCTCCTGTGTAACAAGTAGGGACACCTTGGTAATGGTCTGATTCAACTTCAAATTGAGGGATTGAATACTCATCTCCAGGCCATGGTTCACTCCCTTGGCACTCCTCTTCATAACGCTCATGTGCCTCCTCTATACTGATTTCAGAATCAGTTTGTTCACACCATGGCTCACGTTCAGCCTCTTCCTTCCAATAGTTCTGATTTGGTTCATCACCCCAATCTACCTCCGAGGTGTTGAAGGCTTCTTCTGATCCTTCATCATCATAGTCCATGGCGATTTCCTCTGGTTTGTACCTTGCAACAAGGAAAACTGAAAGAAATCAGTAGATATCCGATCAAAGCAAAGCAAACAACAAGAACAGAAACAGATTGCAACAAACTTCAAACCAAAAATATCAAACCAAGTTTTAAATTAACGAGCACAATTTTCCTGGATTCTATAATGTTTCCACGAACTAAACAGCAAGCAAATAATTTTTATAATTTTTCTTCGATTTTATAAAACTCCAACAACAAAACAGACGAAAACAGAAACAATTGGTAATAAGCTTCAAACCAAAAAAAGCAAACGAATTTCTGAATTAACAACGATAATTTTCCTGAATTCTAGAGTATCTCTAAGAACTATAACAGCAAGAAAATAATTTTTATGAGTCTTTTTCGATTTTATAAAATTGAGACAACAAAGCAGACGAAAACTGATTTTTATGGATTTTTCTTTTTATCAACGAAACTAAACTTAAACTGAAACAATAACAATCTAAAGCAAATGAAATCTTTATTTTGATTTTATGTTTATGGATGTAGAAGCAAATAGCAAGAAACTTGAAAAGAAACTGAAACAAAATAATTTTTATTTTGGTTTTCGATTTAATGAGAATTAAACAACAAAAGCAGAAACACAGAAAAGATAAAGGTTGGAAGAACACAACCTGGGTTTGATAGGACCTTTTAGCTCTGACACCAGATGATGCAAGCCTCGGAATTACTCCAAAGTTAAGATCACTTGATGATCAAGAGATTCCAAGCTTTTTCTCGCGGAAGGTGGAATGTAGTAGATTTGGAGGTGAAGGATAGAGATTGACTCACTCAATCCATGGGCAACAAAAGTTTATTTGAATCACTCAAACAACCTATTCTGAATCGTCAATAAGACTTAATGAATCACTCACTAAGCACTAGAGAAATAAACACAAAGAATTCACAACTTTGTGAAGAAGAAAATACTTTTCTATTACTTTAAAATCGATCAAGGGTGTCTTTTACATTGGGGGCGAGTCTAAGCTTACATTGGGTACCTTCTGGATGACTAAGACGGTCTTAAACACGCATAAGAATGACCAAGGAAAGCTTTGTTGCGTTTTGAACACTATTGGTTCCGAATAAGGCAAGTTCGGTCTTCTTTGGGTTAGGATGTTCAAGTGTGGTGTGGTGCACGGTGGAGAAGGTTGGAGAGCTTCTAATTGGCTGAGAGTATCTCTTAGATTCCATATATAGCTCTGGGACGCGCCTTGGTAAGGAAAAAGGAAGCTTCCCTTTTTCTGCTTCGGGTCGTGGACGGTACGTGGACGGATACGTGGTCGGCACAGGGATTCCTCGAGAGCGGTTCGTGGACGGCGTGGTGATTCCTCGAGAGGGATAAGTGGATGACATGATGGTTTCTCGAGAGTGTTCTATGGATGACGTGGTGATTCCTCGACAGCGATACGTGGGCGACACGGTGATTCCTCGACAGCGATACGTGGACGACATGGTGGTTCCTCGAGCGTGTTATGTGGCGAACATGGTGTTTCCTTGAGATTGGCATGTAGACGACGTGGTGGATCTTCGATGCTGTATGTTGAATCCTCAGCGATGGTGCGGTATGTGGATTCCTTGGTGGTGGAACGTAGATCCTCGGCATGATATGCGGATTCCTCGAGGATAGTGCGTAGATCTTCGGTGCGGTTCGATAAATCCTCGGTATGCGATGAACCATCGCGGACGGTATGTGGACGAGCGTGGAAATGGCTTGGTCTGGATTCGATGTCCGCATCATATTCGCAATTTTTTTTTTAATCCATAGAAGAAATTTGTTCTAGATAGCATTCAAAATCTCATGAAAAATATTCAGTTAACTTTAAAAGAAACCAAGCTTAGTCTTAGCAAAATAAAAACCCAAATCCCAAAGAACACCAAAAAGAAAGACAAGCTTGAGCTCCTACTTAGTTTCATCATGACCTGGGGAAAAGAAGGGGAAATGGGAGGGGTGAGTAAAGAATACTCAGTGAGGAGATCAACTCTGCCCACTGAAACATATAACATTTTCCAAAGCTATGGAATCATCATCAGAACACACATACTTAGACACAAGCAATCATTCTATCATATAATCGTATCCTATACAAACAGATCTAAGCATATATGCTCTAAATCAATAAGCGTAACAACAGAAAACAATACTATGCTTTGTAAATACCACCCTCACCTTACTTTGCTCGGAAACGGTAACTAAAAAGTGCGTTGCAAAGGAAAAAGGTCAACTTCAATCTGAAACTTGCAGCACAAGAAAACAACACAAGAACATATTAGGGTTTTCGGGTTTCTGAGAGAACCAGATGATTCTTTCTCAACAAGAAATCAATGTGGCTACCAGGGTTTACCTTTTCCGGCGAGTTCGACGGTTTAGCTGGCTTTCTCGATACTTCCTCTTCTAGGATCCATCGTCGATCTGGACTACAATTCACAGGTATGGTCGGAATTCCTCTCCAAAAACCCCAACTTGAATCTAAAACTGTTTCCTGACACTTAGTTAAAATCTGAATTCTAAAAACAATGGTTTTTCACCAACTTTGAACTCGATTTTCTAATGCAGTTTACCTCGGATTACCGTAAACTGCTATGGATTCTTATAAATGAGATCATTCTATATCATGAAAGACCTTGTTCTAACTCCTTTAGATATGGAGGGAAAAGTCTCACCAAAACCGCTACTTGGGACAGTTTTCATCCTCCGTCTTTTTCACTAAATTTTTAAACTTTATAAATAAGCCACAAATCCATAGACTCAAAGACACAATTCCAGTAGAAGAAGACATAGCCATGTTAGGTTTCCCTTGCCTAACCAAACCGATGGTGATGGATCTCGGTTCCAATGAAATACAGTGAAATATTATGACGATGACGATGATGATGACAACTCTCATATCCAAAAATAGTGGTGAATGATGATGGCACAAGAGCTTGAGTTCAACAATGACTTCTCACAAGCACATGATATCACGTTCTCTCTTATGTGGCTGCTCGATGGGGAAGGAGATATATATACACATGTATATATGCATGATGCTCACGTAGGTTTTTTTTTTAAAGAAGCTGGGCCTAATTGGGCTTTGGGTCTCACAACTATGCCAACACACATTTGATAAAAATATGATCATTGCCCTCAATGCTATGTATTGTTGAAAGTGTCAGCCCTTTTTTATATTGTTGTCAATAAGTTTGTATCCAAGTGGTTATACACCGACAACAGTACTACATATCACTGGATATATTAGATATAAAGGAGGACATATTGGAAAATATGGCATATTAGATAATATTATATAATACTATGTGATTATTTATCACTTGTGTTACCAAGAATTCTCTAAATGTTACTAGGATAAACTATTACTCATCTTTGTGACAAATGAGTCATTAATTTATGTGTCCTCATTTTAACACCTTTAGTTTACTATTATGTGTGTGTGACTCTCTCTCTCTAAAAATCTATACACCCATATATTATATATGTATCGGTTTAACAACACGTTATCAGCACGATCGTCTCGTCATCGGATCATCACGGTAAATATTCCGTCCATCAAATATCAAGCCGTTATTCTGCCTATATAAAAGAAAATGTCACACATTAAGATTCATGATGGAGATATCATTCTAGCAGATAGTTCTACAACACACTCTATATGTAAAGATAAACGATACTTCTCTTATCTCGAAATCAAAGACTCTGCTGGTAGCATGAGTACCATATATGATAATTAAAATATCATAAAAGGCTCCGGAAGAGCTAATTTTTTTTTATGCCAAGAGAAACAAAGTTTGAAATAAATAATATATTAAATTATCCAAATCTCAAAGAAACTTGTTAAATTTCTGAGATATTCGCAGAAATTGTTATTGCATAGAGACTATGAATAAGAGTAAATCAGAGAGGAAATATATATTAGCAGAGCTGTAGATGTTATTCTTTGGATTATATTGCACAAAAATAAACATGACTGAATCATACGTTACAGTAAACCAGAAGTTTACTAGTACATTTAAAGTCTAGCACGAAAGGCTACGACATCCAGGATCAGTCATGATTATAAGAATTGTAAAAAATTCAAATGATCACCCGTTGAGAAACGAAAGGATTTTTCAATCAGGGGAGTTTCCATAGAATTCTTGTTTTCAAGGGATACTCATCACTCGACCATCACCAGCCAAAGTTGGAAATGAATCTCTACTATTCTTAGGAAGAATACATGGTGATATATGTGGACCTATCCATCTACTGTGCGGACCGTTTCAACATTTTATGGTATTAATTGACACGTTAAGTAGATGGTCACATGTGTGTCTTTTGAAAACAAGAAATACGGCTTTTGCAAGATTCATTGCCTAAATAATCAGGTTGATAGCACAATTCCCTGATTATACCATAGTAAGTAAGGCTTGATAACGCTGGTGAATTGACTTCAAAAGCCTTTGATGACTATAGTATGTCAATGGAGATGGATGTGGATCATCTAGTGCGCCATGTGCATACACAAAATTGCATGGGTGAGAGTTTTATGAATGCAGTTGATTGCAAGACCATTGATATTGAGAACAAAGTTCCTGATTTTTGTATGGGGACATGCTATATTGGATGCGACCGCATTGGTCCAGATTAGACCAAGTGAGTATAAAAATTATTCCCCACTATAGTTGGCATATGACCAAGAACCTAATATATCCCATCTCCGAGTTTTTGGGTGCGCGGTTTATGTTCCTGTAGCGCCAACCTGAAGAAAAAAATGGGGATGCATAAGTGATTGAGGATATATGTCGGGTATTCATCACCAAGTCTATTAAGGTATCTTGAACCGCGAGCCGGTGATATGTTTACAGCATGGTTTGCTTATTGCCATTTTAATGAAGATGATTTCCCAGCATTAGGGGGAGGATATCAAGAAATGTCAAAAGACGTTACATGGCGTACATCATCCTTGGTGCATCTCGATCCCCCTACAAGTCAATGTGAACTAGAAGTTCAGAAAATTATACATTTGCAAAGTAAAGCAAACCAACTACCATATGCGTGTACATATACAAAGAGGGTAATTAAGTCATATATACCTGCTAAAAATGCTCCATCTAGAATTGAAATTCCATTAAAGACAAATAATGGGAGCAATGCAAATGAACTTAGTGTTCAATTAAAAAAGGGGGTCGATGGGCTGTAAAGATAAAAAATCACGGAAAGAAAAAGAATTTAGAAGACCAAGATGAAAAGGTTCAAGAAGAACCACTTATATAAACATGTCAAGTAGACATTTATGAGAAAGTTCAAGAAGAACCATATGGAATTAAAACAAAAAAGTCTCAAAGTCGAGCATGATACCAAAAAGTGTGAGATTTTCATTAATTACGCACAAGATGGAAAAATATTGGTTAGATATAAAATTGATGATGAGGATGAAACATTTACCTTTTCTGTATCCAAAGAAGTTCATAATAAAAATGACGATCCATACCCAAGGTCCGTATCAGAGTGCCAGAAAAGGCGTGATCGGGAGAAATGGCAAGGAGCCATGAGAAATGAAATACTCTTCCTTAATAAGAGAAATGTTTTTGTACCTATTGTTATTACACATGAAGATGTAATACCAGTTGGATGCAAATGGGTCTTCATAAGAAATAGAAATGAGAATAATGAGGTCACAAGATATAAAGCTCGACTTGTGGCATAAGGATTTTCTCAAAGACCGGAAATTGATTATTATAGAACATATTCCCCAGTTATGGATGCAATCACAATCATGTACTTGATGAACCTAATGTTATTGAAAAATCTAGACATGTACCTTATGACATATATATGAAAAATCTAGACATGTACCTTGTGACTACTTACTTATATGGATCACTGGATAATGACATATATATGAAAATTCTATAAGAATTGAAGATTCCTGAAGAATCAATAATCCTAATAAAATCCAAGAACATTTTTTCGGTAAAATTAAAGCGGTCACGATACGGATTAAAACAATTCGGACGCATGTGGTATAATCGCTAAAGCAAATATTTGTTGAAAAAGGATATATATATAATGTGAAATTCTCTTGCGTGTTCATTAAGAAATCTCAATTTGGAGTGGTGGTCATTGCTGTTTATGTTGATGACTTGAACATAATAAGAACTCAAAAGGAAGTTGATGATACAAGAACTCATATGAAAGAAGAGTTCAAAATGAAAGACGTTGGAAAGACAAAGTTTTGTCTCGGGCTTCAAATAGAGAATTTACAAGATGAAATATTTGTGTATCAATCAAATTACACCAAAAGAGTGTTAAAACACTTTAATATGGATAAAGAAAAGTTTTAATGAGACAATACGTAAATCATCAATGGTGATGAATACTCAAGGGAAAGTATAAGATAATATCTTATATAGTAAAGAAGAGTCCGCTTAACCACATGCTAACATGTGTACTCTTATACTTAATTTTTTCCTAGATTTAGTTGGGCCTTCGTGTAGGTTTACATGGGCTTTTGGTTTATTTTCTTAACCCAAATCTTATATATTACAAAAAACATATATCTGTAAACATAAAACTTTGTATATGATACTACTTCAAAATATACATAACAAAAAACAAAGTATTTAACTATTTACATATGCAAAAAGAAAATTTAAATCTTATATAATAAATAAAGTTCGCTTAACCACATGATTACACGTGTCCTCTTATAAAAAACTTTTCCCTATATTTAGTTGGGACTTCGTGTGGGTTTAAATAGGCCTTTAGTTTATTTTCTTAGCCCAAATCTTATATATTACAGAAAAGCATATATCTTTAAACAGAAAAGTTTGTATATGATACTACTTCAAAGTATACATTGCAAAACCAAAGTATTTAGCTACTTAAAAATATGATTTATTGCTAATCTCCTAACTCAAAATAACTTGCAAGCTAACAAAAAAAGCCTTTGATGGACTTAAACCTCAATATAAATTGACATAACAATATGCAAATTAAGTGTAATAGGTTTCATCCCATCCAAAATTATGGATATAGGATGAGGGATCATCTAATGATGTACCTTGGATGAGGATGGAACCTATTGCTTGTGTTCAATATAAAGATAATTGATTTTGAATTAGTTGTTGATGATAATCAGTCCGATTGAAAGAATTACTATAATATCTTATATAATAAAGAATGGTTCACTTAACCACATGATTACATGTATCCTCTTATAATTAAATTTCCATAGATTTGGTTGGGCCTTTGGTTTATTTTCTTAGCCCATATCTTATGTATAACAAGAAAATGTATATCTTTAAACATAAAATTTTGTATATGATACTACTTCAAAATATACATTACAAAAAATAAAGTATTTAACTATTTACATATGCAAAAATAAATTTTAAAAATATAATTTATTTTTTCTTTTACTTCTTTTGTTTTTAATATTTAAAAACAAATATCTCAAAAAAAAAAGAAAAATACTTTGTTCACCTCCTACTCTCTTTTTCCATTATCTAATTTTATTGTATAAAATTTTTAAATAATTTTCGAGAATAGAATATTGGAATTCAAATTTTTATATAAATTATAATACACTCCTTTTTAAATAAATATATTATATATAAAAACATATATATTTAATCACAATATTTTGCATTTAATATCTACTTCAAAATATATACGACGCATGCATAAGAAATAAAATAAAGAAATTCTATGTAGGTCCTATTTTCAATTTTCAAATAATGTAAAAAAATGGGTTTAAATGTATCCATTATCTAATATTAACTACTTGGCCATTGAATACCACTAAAACCATTATAATTTATAACTTTATTTTGTAACATATAAAACTCATATTCTCCTATAAATAGCAAGACACGTATTTCATTATCCATCATATTTCAAGCACTACATAGTTTTGTAAACTCTATAACATTTTTTTTCTACAAGTAATATAGTTCAAATTATTTTCTTATGTTAACTTTGTAGCTTTGTACACAAACTATAATTTCGTTGTTGTTTCAGCGTTCAACCACTATTGTCGAACCAACCAAAAATAGAAAATTATTTTTACTAAGAAAACATTTTTGAATAGTGTTAAAGAACACCAATGTTCTATTTGTTTTGATTTTTTTATGGATTCTCTATTTTTGCTGAGTTGCTTGATATGACAGACAAGTGTGAGGAGTTACTTTGTAATAAAATATGTTTTTATTTTGCTTTGCTTTCAATTGTACCTACTCGAATTTAAAAAACAAACTATATGCGATTAAAAGTATTTATTTGTTAATAAGATGGGTTCTTCAACCAAAAAAAAAACAAAAACAAAGAAAAAATATGAAGAAGAATCAATGACAAAAAGAGACTAACATTTTTAACCATTATTATTTTCAAACCCATATATCAATATTTTGATGGGACAATTGGAAATAAAGGTGTTCTAAAAAAAGTTTTGTCCATATACACCTTAATTTTGAAATTGTCACTTTGGACAAATCTACCCCTATATCAAAATTTGGACAATTTTAAGATGAAAAAACCACAAAAACATGTTGATAGATATGTTTTAAGAAGATTTAGTGAAAACATCTTTTTGATTTGGTCGCATTTAAATAGGTTTTTAGATCTTCTGAAAAATGAAGAATTCGTTTTATGAATTTTTTTTCTGTTCTAAAACCTTTAGAATACGTATTCTACGCATTGTACATGTTCTGAAAATTTCAGAACAGATATTTGTTCTGAAATCTTTAGAATCCGTGTTCTACGAAACGTAGAATTCGAATTCTATGAATTCTCTTTGTTCTGTAAAATTTAGAATACGTATTCTAAAGTTTAGAATACATAATCCACAAAGTTTAGAATACATATTCTACATTTACTCTATGTTATAAAAATTTTAGAATACATTTTCTATGGATTTTAGAATGTGTATTCTGAAAAAATTAGATTTCTTTAAATATATTAACCGAATATCTAAAAATAAGGAAACTAAAACTCTATTATGGAAATTCAAATATAATGTTTAGATTTCATATTTATTGTTTTGATTACGTTCTAAAAAGTTTAGAATACGTATTCTGAAAATTTTAAAAAATCGAATGTCCCTTCTCTATGTTCTAAATCGATTTTTAACCCTAAAAATTTCCCCTCTTCTCTTCTTCTCCCTCTTTTGCCACAAGTTCTTCAAAATTTTTCAATTTTTTGATCAATATGCTGCAAATATTTGTAAGTTGTGGTGTATGGAGATTGTATGACCAAAAAGAATGGAGATTTATTGTTGATGAAGAAATACGTGCTAGATTATTTACTTTGCAAGCCACCAAAACTCTTGAAGAGTTGAAGATGATGGTTTCAGAAGACTTTGGAATAGAACAAAGTGAAGTTGATGTGGAATTCAGTTACTTACCCACAGATCTTAGCTTTGATTCCCCACCAGTTGTTATGGTGAATGATCGACAAATGAAAAATTTGGTGGCGTATTTGAAAAGCAAAAATACTATACGGTTATGTGTGACGTTCAAAGGTATATCCGACGATTGCAAGAGTGGAGTCAATTTTGATTTGAATAAGGAGCCAAGTGATCCAAGTGATGGTGACGATGATGGTAATATTCCTGAAAACCCAGCAACAATATTGGTGAATGAAGATAAGCCGAATGATGATTTCGTCAACAAATCTAATGATGCTAAATCCAGTGATGAAGTCGGTTCTAAGGTGGAAGATTCAATGGTAACTAAGGGGCAATATTTCAGTAGCAAGGAGGCTTTACAAGCAACTCTTGAAATTTATGCGATGAAGTATAACTGCGACTACAAGATTACGAAGTCTGATACAAGACTATGGTGTATACGCTTCATAGATAGGGTTTGCAAATGGAGTCTTCGTGCTGAGTGTTTAGAGGGGTCTACATATTTCAAAATCAACAAGTATGTGGGTAACCATATATGTGCCCCTTCGAAGAAAAAAAAATTGTGTAGGACACCTTCAGCAAGAACAATTGGGCATCTCATTATGCATAACTATGAGGGTGTGAAGGAAGGGCCTAAAGTGAATGATATCATTAATATTATTCGAACAGACTATGGATACGAGCTGAGTTATTCCCAAGCTTGGGAGTCTCGTGAGTATGCAATTAATGAAGTTCGAGGAATCCCGGAGAAGATTTTTGGCAAAATACCAAAATACTTGCACATGCTAGAAGAAGCGAATCCTGGTACGCATACGAATTATGAAATTGATTGTGATGGTAGATTCAAATATCTTTTTATTTCTTTTGGTCAATCAATAAGAGATTTCTACAAGGCAATTCGGAAGGTCATTGTAGTTGATGGAACGTTTTTGAAAAGCAAATACAAAGGAGTTCTGCTAGTTGCTACAACTGTTGATTGTAACTCTAATTTGTATCCAATCGTATTTGGAATTACTGATACAGAAAATGATTGCTCGTGGGAGTGGTTTCTTATGCAGCTTAAAGAAGTTATAGCGGATGACGAAGGTTTAGTTTTTGTATCAGATAGACATATGTAGCTTGGTAAATCAATTGGAAAAATCTATCCCTGCAGAATTGATAAATGCAGCTTTGAGATCACCTCGAGAGTATCCAATAATTCCTCTGTTAGACAGTATCAGGGAATTGCTAACACGTTGGTTTTTTTAGTGTAGAGCATTAAGTGCAAAGCATCGTGATCCATTAACTATTGCCGTGGAGAAAAAGATTGATAAACGGATAGAGAAAGGTAAACTATTTAAAGTCTTTCCAATTACCGAATACAGTTTTCAAGTTAAAGGTAATGGAACAGACTATGTTGTTGACTTGGAAAGAAGAACGTGTTCATGTGGAAAGTTTGAGATAGAAAAAATTCCTTGCAGGCACGCCATAAAAGGAGCATTTGATGTTGGTAAGGATCTATACCAATACACCGATGAGGTGTATACAACTACCGCATGGAGATCATTATACGAGGAAGCGATTAATCCAATAAGTGTTCCTGAAGATGACTGGCGCACCCCAGAACATGTTGAAAATGTAAAAGTTCTACCACCAGAAACAAGGAGAGCCCCTGGAAGACGAAGAAAACGCATGCATGAAACACTTGAAGACAAGATAAGATCGTCACAAGGATCGCAAGGGTGTAAGAGGCACAAGTGCAGCCGTTGTGGTAAAGAAGGACACAACAGATCGACATGTGATACGGCAATATAATCATGGTTTGTGCAACAATTTAAGATTTATTTTCTCGTTTTTCCTATAATTACTTTCGTGAGGCTTAATTCCATATTTTTTGCTTTTTGTTCAAGATGGTCAATGCTTCCATAATCGATAAAAATCAGACGGAGGATCAGAAGCTTGGCTTACATTATCTAGCTTTATGGTTTTTGTTTTTCTATTTCAGTTCACGTTTGTAATTGACGTCATGGCAAATATCACGTTTGAATTTCATTCATTGTTTTATAATATTCGATTGGTTTGAGGTTTGAATTGCTTTGGTCTCCTTCTTCTCTTCTTTCTTGTTCTCCTCTTTCTTGACCTCTTTCTTCTTCTCTTCCTTTGGTTGTGAATCTACAACAGCTTTTTGACATTTCTCTAACAATCCTGTCTTTTTCTTCTCGTTTAATAATGATGCTTTCATTTGGTCCCACTCCATTGAATTTTAATATCCTTCTCCAACCAATTCTTTTTAAAATTTTCAATCAAGTTTCTTTTTAAACCACATATACACAAAGACACACGAGCTTTAGCATTGCTGGAGTGACAGTGTACTGACGGTGGCGAAGTGCTTCGTATAAAGACAACTAAACAAATGACTTGTGTAATAGTATTTTTCACGTATTCACACTATCGTTGAAGTTATAGTTTGAACTTCAGTTTTGCAGGAGACGATTAATATATAGGACCACTAGATCACAAGTGTTTATCAAGAAATTGTCACAAAATTAGAATACAGGGGAGATTTTGGATGCAAAATGGTTGTTTGCTCTTATTCTGTAGTTTATCTAGAGAAGTTAATGTGACTTTTTTTTTTTATCTCCAGTGTGCTATCTTCTGTTCTAAACATGCCAATATCTGATTCAAAGAGGCAGCGAGTATTGGTTACTACATGTGTTCTATATTCTGAGGTTAGTTCTTCCCTAAATAAGGCTTCATGATTAACTTTGGTCTGATCTCACATGTTCCTGTTGATTTGGAAGAAAAACAGTGGAAATCACCAACCTTACTTTTTTGTGAACTTAATGCTCATTTTGTTTTGTTATTTCGTTTTTTGATTTCTGATTCCAAGTATGTTTCAGGTATGGAATGCTGTCAGCAAAGATAGAAAACCACTATGTAAGCAATATCTAGAGGCTATTTTACAACCGTTTGTTGCAATTCTCAGAAGATGGCGACCTCTTTTAGCTGGCATTCATGAACTTGCAACTGGTGATGGTTTGAATCCCCTTGTCGTTGATGAGCGTGCTTTGGCTGCTAATGCACTCCCTATTGAGGTTCCATGAATCTGTTTACATACCCTTTCGTTGCTATCATATTTGTCACAAATATTCATTTTTAGTTTCTGCCAATGCTGCTTCATACCTTTGAAAATTATGTCTTTTTCAACTTAAGATCTATTTCAAGTTTGTTGTAGGTTATTAAATTGTGCTATCGTTAATTTTCATTCTAGGCGGCTATTTCCATGATTTCTCCGGAGTGGGCAGCTGCTTTTGCATTGCCTCCATCCGCTATGGCACTGGCTATGATAGCTGCAGGGGCTGCTGGTTGGGAAGCACCGGCACCTCCAGCACCTCCACCTCTTAGACGAGACACTTCATTGCAATAACACTGTCAACTAATTAACGATCATCGACCTTTGAGTGAACATGATATGGTTCAAAATTCTACAGAAGTAGCTCTCGGTGAAAGGATTGTTCTTGAAATACCCACTTCTATGGTCCAGCCACTAGGGGTTGTGAAAGGAACCTTCCAAGTATGCTCTGACTAACCTTACCTATTTATCTTTTGAAGTAGTAGCTGACACCAATGGATATCGTATTGGTGACCAAGACATAAAACAGAGCATAACCAACCAGATTTTGTAGATATTACGAAGAGCTAAAAACAAAATAACCTCAATCAATGGTTACAGTATCAGAAGGTATCGCTGGGGGTACAAACTTTCCCATTCGATCAATTAAAACTGGATCCTTTGCTGCTTCCCAAAGATCAACGGCAATCCTCACACGCGCTTCTCTAATGTTGTCATTGTTAATCAAATTCATATCTAGCCGAAGGAGATGACACTCGATGTATTTCAGCGCATAAACTCCACAATCACAAGCTGATTTATTTAGTCCTTTTGGCACTGGGACATGTATGATCTCATAAGGTAACAAAAGTGGAACTTTTCCATCAACTTTTACGTGAAGTTCCTTCAAAATACGAGGGATGACGACGGCAAACGACTCCACATGCCTCCTGTTGTTGTTTCCATTACAATCGAAGACCTCAACGGTTCTTAAAATGAAGTTCACACAAACTGAAATCCAGTGATTACCGTTGACCCAAACCGGGGCATAAATTCTGTCCAAGTCCGTTGCCCACTTTTTCCTCGTGCTTCCATGAGAAGGCAATTCCCTGATGGCATAAGCAAGAAGATGACTATCCCACTTGTGGCTTTTTTTTATTCGTCGAACTCGTATACTTCTGGTGTTCGTTTTTGATTTGCATACTAAACATACAATTCATACAACTAACACGAGCTGACTTTAGTCGACCTAAAGATGTATACTCCCGAAATACATACATCATAGCATCAATTTCCTGAAAAATATTTAATAAATATAACTAGTTTAGCAAAACAAGAACAATGATGCATATTATTAAAACAAAATGATTAATATGTACTTCGTTGCCAAGCCATCCTTTGTTTCCCATGATTCGATTTAGTATTAGATCATTTAGAACACTTGGACCCAACTTTAGGATCCTGAAATTTTTTATCAAAAATTAGTACCAAAATCGGTTCACCAATCAAATTATTTTATACCAAAATTAAATAATTGTAAGAACAATATTGAAATGCTTACTTGTTTTTCCTATGCCACTCCGCATAAGCTTCCCATTTCTCCTCTGAAACGAACACCAACACAGAGTCTTCGTCTGTTTGACCTGATTCCAATACATCAACATCGGGATGACTTTCAATTTTGGTCGGTATTGGTGTCGGATCAATCTCGGGTACTTGTGTATTTTGAGAAAGGTGACCCATTGACTTTTGTAAGAAATCTTGTGTATTCGAATTGAGGTCTATATCACAAGTCTGAGTCAGAAATTCATCAAGTTTAATAAATTCATCATGTCAATACAAAAAAAAGAAAAAATTAAGAACACATTAAACACGTCGAATATTTTACAAATATTGATACGTATCCAATATTACATTCCTACACATACATACATATCCCATTACATAGTCTTACACTAATAAAAAAAAATACACAAATATGTGACAACAAACTAAATTAAACATAGCGTAGGAGTTTATTTCTTACGTACCACATTTTTACACTTCTTCGCGTTTGTAATAGGTGGTTGGAAAGGAGTTTGAAATCCTGCTAAAGAAATCAACTCCTTGATATGAGAGACATCCTCCTCTAATTTTCTCAAACGCAATTCAATCTTCTTTTCAAAACTTGAGAAAGAAGCTTCAAACATACTAATAATAGACTTCATGTGCTCATCAAAAGATCCATTAGTTGTTGCTGCTCGCTGGCAAAGTAATTTCTTTTTACGTGCTTCAGCACCATGATCAGGAGGTCTCTTCCTACTCCTCGCCTTTACACCATACACTTCACCATCACAAGGTTCATTATTTTCTTTATCGATAGGCTGTGAGACCTCGTTACCATCTTCTGGAACCTCATTGTCACCTCCACTATCAATCTTTTCTGTTGCAACGTCCAAAACATCATCTACTACACTATCCCAAAGATGGTCTCCAAAATCACTCCCAGATCTGATCAGAGCAGTCAAGTTATCCACTTCACCATCTCTGATTTCATCAGGCCATCGAAATTCTAAAGACTCAAATACATCAAAATTTCAAGTGATAGAAATGTATGGATAAACATCATCCTACAGTAAAATAGATAAAACAAAAGTGTTAGAAATTAAAATTAAACATAAGATCATAAATATTACGACCAAGCTAATTCCAACAATTAGACTAAAGAAGCAATACGTACAAACTGATATCCTAAAAACAGATAACGAGCACACTAGTTCAAGAATTGCCAAAAATATCAATGTAATTAAACCGGTGGACATTAAGGCTTTTATGAGTTATGTACTGATTGTCTAATAGGCTTTAAAACTTAGGATTGACACCAAGAACATGAAGATGTCAAAAGTATTTAAATTTGCAGACCAACCAAACATGTGAATTCATTAATATTCCAAACTGAATTTGACACCCATTACAAGACCTAACTACAGCTAAGTATAAACATAGTTTCATGTTTTCACAAGATCATAACCAAACTAACATTGATAGCCTCCTTAGCAAAATATTTATCTAACCTAAAGAACGATTCATCAGCATCATTCATCCAAGAAAGAAGTTAACACCCTAACGTAACTTAAAGTTCATTACTGTTCACTAATCGTATTGAGAAAGGCCAAATCACGAGCATAATCTGTAAGAAATAGAACAGAATCCAACAGAGAAAGAAAAAATCAAGAGAAATTTACCAGAGGAGTCACACACTCAATAAGTCATTTTATTTTTCTAAAAAAAAGATAATGTTCAACTAACCTTTCTTGTAAATGTCTTTTCTAGTTGGATGATCTCGTCATATGATACTCGTCCGGCACCTATCCAATTAGAGCATCGAGGAGCTGCGGTCAATTCTTTATCAATCTTCTTTCCCAACAATTCTCCAATGACAGGAATTGATTCCATAACCCAGATTTGAAATGCATATGAAAAACCATCCAAACCATAGCCTTTTACTTTCGTCAAATCGTTTCTTTTCTTAGTGATAGACTTGTTTAAACTCTTAAATGCTTTAAGACCCCAAGGGTAAGTCTGAACCTTTTCAAGATCCATCACTAACTTGATGTATTTGAGCGGAATATATTTCTTCTTATCCTTGGCCTTTATCAAACCAGCTATCACACAAATATAAATCAATCGTTCTCTATCCACCTTCTTCCAAGTAGGAGCTTCAGCTAAGTGCACATTCATCAACCTCTTTATGCAAATATTTTCATTTCTCTTTAGCAACTTACTCCAAAACCCCTGATCATCTTACCATTTCTCTAAATCACATCTACAATCATCTAAGACCTTGAGCCCAGTAACCGCGTAGAATTCTTGCAGGGAAAATCTGAGTGGTTTATTTCCCCACACAAACCAGAGCTCATGTTTTTTCTTTGTTACCAACTGCTTACACATCATGCTGTGTATCAACCGAGCCGAATAACCTAAAACGTTTTCATGTATTGCAAATACATGTGCAAAGATAGGATCTTTCTTTAGTGTATTATATTCGCTTGGCAATGCTTCCTTGATTCTGTCCAAGATAGACATTCGAAATGTATTGTTTATCTTGTCCACTTCCGGCTCACTTCCATATTTGAAAAGGCGCTTTGGATACTTTGTTTCCATGCCTACACCAAAACATTTAAACAACAATGTAAGTTAGTATGAACTGTCCTCACTTTTAGCTTAAATTCTTGTTTTTTCAAAGTTTATAAAAGGAACACTCACAAGCTGTAAAAAATCAGACCAGAGAACGACCTCATCAACAAAACAATCGAGAATTAAATATCAATTCAAATAGAAACACTAGTAGTCTATTTGATAACGAGTTCTATTATTCAAGTAGACTTAGAGAAAGCATTAAAAAAAGGATTAAAACGTGTGAGAAAAATAAAAATATCAAAACAAGCTCATGTATGCCTTGGAACAGTTTTGTATCAAAGCTCGTGTCTTAGAAAGCCAACAAAATGTTACACTAAAACCATAAATGTGATAGACCAAGCATGAATGCAACTCAATAAATGTTGGTTGAGCAGAACTTGCAAGTTACACATAACTAGCCTAATCAATCAGCCAAAGATATGTCCAGAAGTAAGTTATACCTTTTATGTCTGCATCAAATAACACTAGTAAACATTGAATAAGAAAATTCTTAATCCACCTACCTACCCAGGTATATACATACTATAGTCCATAAGATTCTTGTTTCGAAACTGATTTGTTTGAAAAAAAAATCAAATCAAAAGCCTTCTAAATACATAGCTTGTGTCTAAAGGATATACACAAGCTAATTGGGGAAGTGGTATCAGATAACCTCTAGACAAGAATTTTATTACATGAGAAAACATAAGACTTCTGAGAGTACATTGGATAATCCGTTTTTTAGAAACTTGAAATTAGGTTAATCACACAACCCCGTTTAATATCCTAGCAAAAGGAGAAAATATGCTATCCAACACAAAGTTTAACACCTTCAAGACACAAAGCATGAGAAAATTTAAGAGGAAAGGCTTATGTTTCAAAAATACATATGGAAGCATCTACCAAATATACAACAATATAACAGGATCAAAGATGTTGATAACAAAACCAAACTCCACACTCCACACATACCAACTGATCTCGTTCCCTACCACACAGACCAACTGATCTCATTCCATACAATTACCTTAGTGACTAGCTCGTGTCTTATAAGTTCCTTAATTTTACTACTCCGCATGTTAAATAAAGTTTGAATTTCATCAAATTCAAAAAAAAAAAAAAAAACCCATAAAAAGCGTACCTGTGTAAACTCGACGAAGAACTCTAGATTGTGAAAATAGTTCAAAATTAGGAAGGCAATCGAGCAGATGTCGAAGTCCACCGGTGGAGTAAATGAAGAAGAAGAGGGATATCGAGAAAAAATTCTCAGGCGGCGGCGAGAGATAGAAGATGAACTAAAAGAGGTTTGATTTTTATTTTAATATTTTTAATGTGATTTCATAAACAATTTTTAAAAATAAAGAGAAATACTCTATATCAATTAGAGGCTTTAGAATATGACTGAAAATTTGAAAACATTTTTTATAATTTTGAAGTTAAGGGTATAATAGAGTTTTTATTAATATAAAACCTATTTGACCAAACTACACAAAATAGATCATATATGGACAAATTGATCTAAAAATATCCTTTTTCTAATTATCCCTATTTTGATAAACATAACTTTTTTAACTGGTTTAATAATATAATTAGGGAATGGTTTCCATCCGATCTATATCAAATTGTAGTCTAAAATTATATTTAACCCACATTTATATAATATAATAAATAAAAAATATTCTAATACTAAATATGAAGATAGATATTTTAATAGTTTTAATAAATTTAAAGATAAAAAGGTAAGAACGTCTAATTTATTTATACAAAAAATAGATTTGTTTTTGAAAATTGATGATCAAATTTAACTTTACACATCATCCACGATACGTGTGGAAAACTACCTAGTTATATAATAATATGTGATTATTTATCACTAGTGTTAACAAGAGTTTTCCAAGTGTATTTAGGATACTTGATTACTCATATTTGTGATAGATGAGTCATCAATACATGTGTCATCATTTTAACACCTTTAGTTTACTATAAATATGTGTGTGTGACATTTTGTAAGCACATGAGAAATAAAAGAAGATCAATTATCTTTTTCTGGCAGTAAAATCGCGAAATGTCCGCTTAGTTTTCCTCTTAACCAAACCGGATTATGATTCTCCTTAGGTCTGTTGATTCTAGTATTTGTTTGTCGCCTAATTAATTTTCTCTGGTCTTTGTAACATTCTCCAGGAATGTACCAACTTCTTTTCGATAATTCTCTTTTGATCTTGTTTAAAAGAAAAAAAGAAAAAAGAAGTTCATCAATTTTATTCTATTTTGTGTGTGACTTTCTTTTTCTCTCTAAAAGTCCAGACATCCATATATATATATATATATATATATCTATTTCACAACATGATATATCGATTTCACAACATGACTCTTATATAATTATCCATTCACAATGCATATGACTTATTATAAAAACTAACTTTGTTGACAGCGTAAATATAAAGTACATAATATTTTATTTATTTTACACAGTTACTCTATACTAGAATTCAGTAAAGAATGATACCAAAATTATGTTTATTTTAGAAATTTTTGTAGATTACTTTGCAATTCGATTATGTTTTCATTCTTGTCTCTGTAATTATGGTTGTGTAATTCTCAGTTAGGTTTTTAGGGTTTCTATTAGGATCTTTTAGATAAGTTTGTAGAGATATCGAAATCTACTCTAGGGGAGCATGGTACCTAAGCGCAACGACAATTGGTGAAAGACATGTGAACATATTGATCATGTTCATAATGTTAGATAATAATTTTGATAGTGAACGAGAGTTTCTGTTAAGGTTGTTAGTTTAGTACGTTATCGCTAAGATATTAGGCTTACTGATATTTATGATTTAGTTTGAGACGGGATTTAATATGTATGCATGTTTGCTTGTTTAGATATTCTTGGAGATTCCTGAATGCCTAACCATCTATTCTTTGCTTTTATTTATGGGACATTTGGAAATAAAGGAGTTCTGAAAAAAAAGTTTTGTCCATCTACACATTTATTTCTAAATTGTCATTTTGGACAAATCTACCCGTATATCAAAATTTTGACACTTTTAAGATGAAAAAACCACAAAAACATGTAGATAGACAGGTTTGAAGAAGATTTAGTGAAAACATTTTTTTTGATTTGGTCGCATATAAGTAGGTTTTTAGATCTTCCGAAAAGTGTAGAATTCGTTTTCTAAATTTTTTGTCTGTTCTAAAACATTTAGAATACGTATTCTACGAATTGTACATGTTCAAAAAATTTTAGAACAAATATTTGTTCTGAAATTTCAGAATACATGTTCTACGCAATTTAGAATTCGTATTCTGAGAATTCTCTATGTTCTACGAAATTTAGAATACATATTCAAAAGTTTAAAATACGTATTCTACGGTTTACTTTATGTTCTAAAAAAATTAGAATATGTATTCTATGAATTTTAGAATATGTATTCTAAAAATAATTAGATTTCCTTTAAAATAATAACTGAATCTATAAATAAAGAAACTAAATCTATTTTATCGAAAATTGAATATATTGTTTAGATTACGTATTTATTGTTTTGATTATGTTGAAAAAATTTAGAATCCAAATTCTAATAATTTTAAATCGACTTTTCTTCCTAAAAATGCTGAAAATCGATCAAAACCGTAAAATTTCTTTTCTTTTTCTTCCTCCTTTGCCACGAGTTCTTCATAAGTTTTCAAATTTTTTGATCAATATGCTGCAAATCTACGTAATATGTGGTGTATGGAGATTGTATGACAACAAAGAATAGAGATTTATTATTGATAAAAAAAAACGTGAAAGATTACTTACTTTGCAATCCACCACAACTCTTGAAGAACTGAAGATGATGGTTTCAGAAGACTTTGGAATAAAAGAGAGTGAAGTTGATGTGGAATTCAGTTACTTACCCACAGATCTTAGTTTTGATTCCCCACCGGTTGTTATGGTGAATGATCGACAAGTGAAAAATTTTGTTGCATATTAGAAAAGCAAAAACACTATACGGTTATGTATGACATTTAAAGGTATAGTTGACGACTGCAAGAGTGGAGTCAATTTTGACTTGAATAAGGAGACAAGTGATCCAAGTGATGGTGACAAAGATGGTACTATGCCTGGAAATTCAGCAGCAATATTGGTGAATGAAGATAAGCCGGATGATGATTTCGTCAAGAGTTCTAATGACGCTAAATTTAGGGATGGGGTTGGTTCGAAGGTGGAAGATTCAATGGTAACTATGGGGCAATATTTCAGAAGCAAGGAAGCTTTACAGGCAACTCTTGAAATTTATGCGATGAGGTATAACTGCGACTACAAGATTACGAAGTCTGATACAAGATTATGGTGTATACGCTGCATAGATAAGGTTTGCAAATGGAGTCTTTGTACTGAGTGTTTAAACGGGTCTACATATTTCAAAATCAACAAGTATGTGGGTAACCATACTTGTGCCCCTTCGAAGAAAAAAAGATTTTGTAGGACACCTTCATCAAGAACAACTGGGCATCTCATTATGCATAATTATGACGGTGTGAAGGAAGGGCCTAAACCGAATGATATCATTAATATTATTCGTACAGATTACGGATACAAGCTAACTTATTCCCAAGCTTGGGAGTCTCGTGAGTATGCAATTAATGAAGTTCGAGGAATCCCGGAGAAGAGTTTTGGCAAAATACCAAAATACTTGCACATGTATTACGAAATTGTACGCATACCGGAGAAGCGAATCCTGGTACGCATACGAATTACGAAATTGATTCTGATGGTAGATTCAAATTTCTTTTTATTTCTTTTGGTCAATCAATAAGAGGCTTCTACAAGGCAATTCGGAAGGTCATTGTAGTTGATGGAACGTTTTTGAAAAGCAAATAAAAAAGAGTACTGCTAATTGCTACAGCTGTTGATGGTAACTCTAATTTGTATCCAATCGCATTTGGAATTGTTGATATAGAAAATGATTGTTCGTGGGAGTGGGTTTTTATGCAGCTTAATATTGTTATAGCGGATGACGAAGGTTTAGTTTTTGTATCAGATAGACATATGTCGCTTGGTAAATCAATTGGAAAAATCTATCCATTGGCTAAACATGGCATTTGTATCCACCACTTGATTAATAATGTGGTGACATATTTCAAGGGAAAGGGTGTGGCTGGTTTGGTTGCAAAAGCATCAAAAGCGTATAGGATTGGTGAGTTTGAAAAATTATTTGCGCAAATTTGCAATATCAGTCCGTCTATTGCTGGTTATCTAGAGGATGCTGATGTGAGAAAATGGGCTCGATGTCATTTTCCGGGGTACAGATACGACATTAACACCAACAACCCTGCAAAATCAAAAATGCAGCTTTGAGATCACCTCGAGAGTAGCCAATAATTCCCATGTTAGACAGCTTCAGAGAATTGTTAACACATTGGTTTTATGAGCGTAGAGCATTAAGTGCAAAGCATCGTGATCCTTTAACTATTACGATGGAAAACAAGATTGATAAAAAGATAGAGAAAGGTAAACTATATAAAGTTTTTCCAATTACCGAATACCGTTTTCAGGTTAAAGGTAACGGAACAAACTATGTAGTTGACTTGGAAAGAAGAACGTGTTCATGTGGAAAGTTCGAGATAGGAAAAATTCCTTGCAAACACGCCATAAAAGGAGCATTTGATGTTGGTAAGGATCTATACCAATACACCGATGAGGTGTATACAACTACCGCATGGAGATCATTATATGAGGAAACGATTAATCCAATAAGTGTTCCTGAAGATGAATGGCGCGTCCCAACACATGTTGAAAATGTAAAAATCCTACCACCTGAAACAAGAAGAGCTCCTGGAAGACGAAGAAAACATAGGCATGAAACAGTTGAGGACAAGATATGATCGTCACAAGGATCACAAGGGTGTAAAAGGCACAAGTGCAGCCGTTGTGGTAAAGAAGGACACAACAGATCCACATGTGATACAGCAATATAATCACGGTTTGTGCAATAACTGAAATTTTATTTTATCATTTTTCCTATAATTACTTTTGTGAGGCTTAATTTCATTTTTTTTTGTTTTTTGTTGAAGATGGTCAATGCTTCCTTAATCGATGACAATCATACAGGGGATCAGAAGCTTGACTTGCGTTATCAAGCTTTATGGTTTTTGTTTTTCTATTTGAGTTCACGTTTGTAATTTACATCATGACAAAGATCATGTTTGAATTTCGTTCATTGTTTCATAATATTTGCTGTGTTTTGATGTTTGAGTTTTCAAGAGTTCGCCTGACTAAATACACTGAGGTATCTACCCTTGTATGAATTTTCAAAGCTTGCAAACGAAGCTTCAAACTTTTCTATAATCGACTTCATAAGTTCATCAAACGGTCCTTGTGTTGTTGCTGCTCGCTGGCAAAGCAATTTCTTTTTCCGTGCCTCTGCACCATGATCAGGAGATCTCTTCCTACTCCTCTTCTTCACCCGAGACACTTCACCATCACAAGCTTCATTATTTTCTTCGTTGATAGGCTCTGACACCTTGTTACCATCTTCAGGAACCTCACTGTCACCTCCACTATCATCCTTTTCATTTGCAATGTCCACAACATCATCTACTACACTACCCCAAAGATGGTCTCCAAAATAACTCCCAGATCTGATCAGAGCATTCAAGTTATCCACTTCGTCATCTTTGTTTTCATCAGGCCATCGAAATTCCAAAGACTCAAATACATCAAAATTTCCAATGAGAGAAATGTATGGATAAACAACATCCTACATTAAAATAAAAAGATCACAATAAGTTAATGTTAAGCAGAAGATCATTAATCAATCTATAATACGATCACAATAAGTTAATATTAAGCAGATGAAAATTTGGGTCTGGAAAAGCAATGTGTGGAAGAGTTTGAAAAGGCTTTCTGTGAATTTAACACATCATAACAAGCAACAAACCAAGCTAGACATATATGAATTTAACACATCATAACAAGCAACAAAACTTGGTCAAAAGAGAGATACTTCTACCATTAGTAAAACTGAGGTTCACTCATAACAAGCAACAAACCAAGCTAGACATATATGAATTTAACACATCATGACGTTTATTATCACATGATTTCTACCATTAGTAAACCCGTTGAAACAAAGTCAAAAACTATTAAAGAGAGTCCGGAAGACCTACAACAATAAATTGAAAAAACCCGAGCTGAGATGATGAAAGGAAACTAATTTCCAAAAAAAACAGATTACGAGCAAACATATGAATTCACTAATATAGAAAAAAAAATCTAAGTGCTGAAGAGAAGGAGAAGACATCTTTTGATAGTGAGAATGGTTTGTTTGGGTATGATAGTGCAAATAGAGAGGAAACACGCCAGCAAATAGAGAAAAAACAGAGTAAAGATAGATGAAAATTTGGGTCTGGAAAAGCAATGTGTGGAAGAGCTTGAAAAGGCTCTCTGTGAAATTCAAGAAGAGAATAGCAAGATAAGGCTCACTTCAGTGAAATTCTGTAGTAAAACTGAGGCTCACTCATAACAAGCAACAAAACTTGGTCAAAAGAGAGATACGTCTATCATTAGTAAAATTGAGGCTCACTCATAACAAGCAACAAACCAAGCTAGACATAAATGAATTTAACACATCATAACAAGCAACAGAACTTGGTCAAAAGAGAGATACTTCTACCATCAGTAAAACTGAGGTTCACTCATAACAAGCAACAAAAGAGAGATACTTCTACCATTAGTAAACCCGTTGAAACAAAGTCAAAAACTATTAAAGATGATGATGAAAAAAACCAAGCTGAGATGATGAAAAAGGCGGAATTGATTCAAGAAGGATACATGAGACTACAGTCTGAACTCAAGTCCCAGATAGAGAAATCTAGACTCCACGAGGAGTTTCTTTCTAAGGAAGTTGAAAATCTGAAGCAAGAGAAAGAGAGCTTTGAAAAAAAAAGTGGGAAATATTGGATGAGAAGCAAGCAGAATACAACAAAGAGAAACTAAGAATGTCTAAAGAAAAAGTAAAGTTTGAGAGGTTTCAACTGCTGGAAGGAGAAAGCTTAGAGAAAGAAGAGAGGGCTTTTCAAATTGTCTTGAAAACTAAGAATCATCTAAACTTTCTTACATGTTCTTAGTTTTTGACTTGATACCTTATCCAAATCCAAATTTTCTATAGTAAAACTAAGGCTCACTCATAACAAGCAACAAAAATTGGTAAAAAGAGAGATACTTCTACCATTAGTAAAACTGAGGCTCACTCATAACAAGCAACAAACCAAGCTAGACATATATGAATTTAACACATCATGACGTTTATTATCACATGATTTCTACCATTAGTAAACACGTAAGCATTATTTTCAAGAAAATTTGATAGATCCCAAGAAAGGCGTTGAATAATCACGAAGAAAGCAAACCAAAAGAAACAAACTAAACAAATTACCAATGCACGTGAATTAGATATAGCAAAATTAACCATCAAACAGATTCTTTAGTCATTTTATTTTTCTAAGAAAGAGAATGTTCAACTAACCTTACTTATAAACGTCTTTTATAGTTGGATGATCTCGTCATATAATACTCGTCCAACGCCTTTCCAATTAGAGCATCGAGGAGCAGCTGTAAATTCTTTAGTAATCTTCTTTCCCAACAATTTTCCAATGACCGGAATTGCTTCCATAGCCCAGATTTGAAACGCATAAGAAAAACCATCCAAACCATAGCCTTTGACTTTAGTCAAATCTTTTCTTTTCTTTACGATAGACTTAACTAGACTCTTAAAAGCTTTAAGACCCCAAGGGTAATTCCGAACCTTTTCAAGATCCATCACCAACTTGATGTATTTGAGTGGGATATATTTCTTCTCATCCTTGGACTTTATTAAACCAGCTATAACACAAATATAAATCAACCGTATTCTATCCACCTCTTCCCAAGTAGCAGCTTCAGCTAGTTGCACCTTCATCAATCTGTTTATGCAAATTTTTTCCTTTCTCTTCAGTAACTTACTTCAAAACCCATTATCATCTTCCCATTTCTCTAAATGACAACTATCATCATCTTGGATCTTGAACCCAGTAACCGTGTAGAACTCCTGTAGAGAAAATCTGAGTGGCTTATTTCCCCAAACAAACCAAAGCTCATGTTTTTTCTTTGTTACCAACTGCTTACACATCATGATATGTATCAACCGAGCAGAAAAACCAAGACCATTTTCATGTATTGCAAATACATGTGCAAAGACAGAATCACTCTTTACTTTATCGTATTCGCTTGGCAATGCTTCCTTGATTTTGTCCAAAATAGACATTCGACATGTATTGTTTATCTTGTCCACTTCTAGCTCACTTCCATATTTGAAAAGGCGTTTTGGATACGCCTTTTCCATGCCTACACAAAACATTTAAACAACAAAGTAAGTTAGTATGATCTATCCTCAATAAATAGATCAAGCATGAACACAAAGTTTAAAAGAGGAAAAATAACACAGTCTTGAGCTAATAGATCATTAATGCATATATCAACATTCGAATTCCCAAATAAAATCTGTATACCGTATATGCCACAGTTGTAAATCACAAGTTAATATGTGGTAGCATTCGAATTATAAATTTTCAGCAAGGTGTTAAACTGGGTTTAACTACATGATTTTTCCTTAACAGCGGAGAAGTAAAACAGAAAACATGTTGATCCACCGATTTCGTGGGGACCTGAGGATATACATAAAAAGTGACATATTTATTTACATATTTGAGATTCAATATATCATATGGGTTTCTAATTCTGCAACTTGGAGAGAAGAAGAAAGCCAAAAAGGGGTTGAATACTCACGAAGAAGGCAAACAAAACAAACATACAAATAACCCAACACCAAACAAATTACCAAACAAATTACAAATTACCATACAAATAACTTCAAGACAATCTGATATATCCTAAAAAGAGGTTGAATAATCATGAAGAAGGCAAATAAAACAAACAAACAAAACAAATTACCCATCACCTGAATTAGATATAGCATAATTAACTATCAAACATCCTCAACAAGTAGTCAAAACACATGTCTCCACCACTTTTAATTTGAAACATATAGTTCAGATTATTCAACACATCGTATTTGATGCATCGTACACAAAGAAGCAAAGGAGTTTACCTGATTTGTTGTTTAGAAATTTAGCAATTTCTATCAAAATCCTCCACAAAATAATCGGGACGAATGCTATCAAAGTGCTATCAAAACCCTATGAACTAGATTCACCACGAAATCCTCCATGAAAAGCCCATATGCTAAAGGCAAGACTTGCTGGCGAGAAGACGAGAATAGACTTGATCTCTATTAAAGCCGAGAAGAGTAGACGAGAACAAAATCAAAGAAGAAGAAGGAAGAGGAGAAGATTTGCCGAAGAAGGAGAAGGAAGAGGAGCAGATTTGCCGACGGAAAAGGAAGAGGAGCAGATTTGCCGACGGAATCAACGAAGAAGGAGACAGGACGAGTGTTTTAATAGAAGCGGCGTCGAGTTTTTTGTGGGTTGTAATTTTTGTGAGTTTTATTTTGAGTTTTTTTTGTTATGGTTGAAAATTGAATTTTGAGTTAAGGGCATAACTGAGTTTTAATAAATATAAAACCTAGTTGATCAAACTTAGCAAAATAGGTCATATATAGACAAATTGATCAAAAAAGATCCTTTTTTCCAATTGTTTCTTTATTTATTTATTTTCTTGTCCTACCTAAGTTTTGATTATCATAATTCATATTGCATTTGTCTTGGTACTTGTGGATTCGATCTGTAAGTACTACATCGGCGTATCATACACTTGCAACATTAGTTGGGATAAAACTTACATCACAACAAGTTTTTGGTGCCGTTGTCGGGACCATTAACGAATGCCTTTGGATTTAATATTTGAATTTTTGTCTAGGAATTTATTTTCTTGCTTTGTTTTTATTTTCTGAATTTATTTATTTGTTACTAATCCCTTTTCTATCTTGTCAAATTGTATATTTATGCATGAATGACAGAGTTCTAACAAACTGGACGACGAGAAGTTAGTGAGAATAAATCAGGTCCACAAAATTGAAGCTATGGAAAAAGAGGAGGAACAAGCTAATGCTGCATTGAGGTAATGTTCGAAGCTAAAAGGATGAAGGGCAAAGTTCGAAGAACTTTGAGAAGGATGAACGCTCCGGGGAAGTTCGTTGTCTATGTTAGCATGGACAATCTGATGTATTGAAAGCTTGCTTTGTGATTTTGGCGCGAATTTCAACATCATGCCAACAAGCGTTACATATGCCCTTGGATACATGAACTCGATAATATTGTCGAGTAATGACTCCACAAGCCTTTTTTGAGTGTAAGTTTTACCCCAAATGATAACAAGTGTACGATAACACCGCTATAGTATTTAAGAATTAAATCCACAAGGTCCAAAATGATTACACTATGGATTATGATAATTAAAACGTAGCCAGGGGAAATTAATATGATTTTTGTTTTCTAACAACCTAATAAGATGAATATGAACAATGATAAATAAATTAGGCAAAGGGAACCCTAAATAAATCCCAAACAAGCAACATGCATATGAGAAAGAATTAAAACCATCCTCGAACTCAATCACACATAAAAATTACCCTAGTGTTCCAGTGATAATTACTAAGAGACCATCCTTTGAGATCTGTAGGGCCTAGGAGACCGTCATTAACCATATCATCCGGATCAGAAGAGAGAATACGCCCCTCAGCAATGTTTTCATCAGTGCCAGACCAATCCACCAACACACACTTAGGTCGTAATCTTTTGTTCACACTCTACAAAATGTTGATTACAAAATAATGTCAGAATTTAAAAAAGAATAAGTGTATGACTGATTTGATCTAAATTACTTACTCTTGCAGCTGAGTTTTCACCTGTCTCAGGTTCCTTAGTCATGATATCAAATGAGGAAGAATCTAGAAGGTTCTTGAATATCAACATCAGTGATGAAACGGCAATGAAAGATTTAGTATGATTGATGATGTGAGATAATGAGTGGATAATGGGAAATTGCAATGGTCTAAGGAGAAGTACATGGTGGTCCGATCTGAAACTGTTTAGGTGACAACTGGGAGCTGGGAGCTATGTATCAAGAAAAAGGTGAGTCTCCATGTTTTCAAACCTCTTTCTCTGTTTGGTTTTATGTTTGCTTGAGGGCAAGCAAAGACTAAGTCTGGGGGAGTTGATACACATCCAGACGTACTCGTCCCTCTTCGCTTGTTTGTAGGTTCAGATTCTACACAATATACATAGCTCATGATACACACAAGTATCACTTCCCAAGTAATCATCATCCGAAACTGATTTTTTGCCAATTTCCTTAGTTGCATCTAGTATTTACTTCCAAAGAAGTATCACAAGTTTCCTCCTTCCAATCATCTATGACTATATTTATATGGTTTTACGCCACTTTAACCATCGAATAAAGTCCTTTTCAGAGTCTTTTAGGTAGTTCTAGAGTCTTTTAAGTTCTTTTCAGGATAAGGCACATATGGAGCTAGAATTGGATTATTGGACAAGCTTTTCAGAGCAATCTGGAGTAAGCAAGTCGGGCGAACTAAAGTCAGCATCGATCGATTACCAGATGGAGCATTGATATATCATGTTTTTACCCCTACTTTAACCATGATATAAGTCCTTTTTGTTGAGTCTTTTCTTTAGTTTTTAGAGTCTTTCAGGTTCTTTTCAGTATTAGGCGATATTGGAGCTAATTGGAGGATTTGGAAGTTTTTGAAGCAATCTGGAGTTGAAGCCGTTCGGGAAACAGCTCAGCATCGATCGACACTGAGGAGCATCGATCGACACCATTCGTTTGGGGAATCCACGACCAAAGAACCTGCATCGATCGATACCACTTACAGCATCGGCTGATGCCAGTGACCAGAACCGAAACAAACCCAAGATTATCCAGAAGTTTTCCTTATTTTTGAGATAACTCCAATATTGATTTAGCTATTTAATTAGGTTTTGAGCCCCAGAAAATACTGTGATTTTGGAGATAGAGTTTTTCTGCAATTGAGTTTTTGGAGAATTTAGAATTTGTATCTACTCTTTTTATTATGATATCTATTCTATCATGATGTTTATTGCATTCACCATGTCTGAGTAGATTCCCTGTTAGGGTTGTTAAGGTATTTGATGAATTATTAGATCTGAATTGATTGTAGGGAATAATCTATAGAGCTTTTCACCTAACTTGATATTAATGTGATTCTAGCCTCGCGAACTAGAATCTGATTTAGGTTGTTGATTGGCACGAAAGTGTGATTGATTGCCTGATCTAGTGTTTGGTGAGCAAAGCCTATTCGCAAAGAAATTTGGTTAGGATTTGTGAACAATTGAACTTGAATTTAATGCTTGTTTAAATTCATAGAATTTGCAAAGAATTTGGAATTCTAGGTTTAGGCATAGATAGTTTTCGCAACGAAGTTGGTTCTTTTACATCTGTGTTTCAAGTTTGAAAATGGAGCTAATATATTCCTGAAATTGATTTGTTTGATAATTCTGATTTGCCTGCAAGTTTCCCTAAGCCTAGCGTCTTCCTCCACTGAATTACTACTTGTTTTAATTGTTTTCTATTCTTGATTTCACTATTTAGCTTAGCTTAATTCTCCATTCCAAATCTATTGAGTGTTATCTTAGTCCTTGTGGATTGACCCTAAAATACTTTAGCGACTGCTTAGATTACTTAGGGTATTAGATTTGAGCATATCAAGCATCGACGACACCATTTCATTTGGAAGAGTCATGACTAAACCCAAGTTATCGATCGATACCATTATAGTATCGATCGATACCAGTGATCAGAACGCACAACAAGACCAAAGATGAACCAGATTCATATTAATAAATTCATCAAATACCATTAAAGAACAACTTATGAGTTCTAACAGGGAATTCTACTAGACATGTGCGTAATGTTCATTAAACATATTTGAATAGAATAGCATATCATACTACAATGAAATAGAGTTCTAGAATTCTTCCTCCAAAACCATGCATGAAAACTCTATCTCCAGAATCACAAGGTCTTTTTCTGGAGGCTCAAAAACCTAATTATATATTAATCAAAACGTTTTGGAGTTATCTAAAAATAAGGAAAACTTCTGGATAATCTTGGGTTTGTTCACGTTCTGGTCACTGGCATCGACCGATGCTGTAAGTGGTATCGATTGATGCAGGTTCTTTGGTCGTGTTCTCCCAAACGAATGGTGTCGATCGATGCTCCTCAGTGTCGATCGATGCTGAGCTTGTTCCCGAACGGCTTCAACTCCAGATTGCTTCAAAAGCTTCAAATTCTCCAATTAGCTCCATATCGCCTATAACTCGAAAAGAACCTGAAAAGACTCTTAAAACTAAAGAAATACTCAACAAAAAGGACTTATATCATGGCTAAAAACGGGTAAAAACCATTGATTTATCAACTCCCCAGACTTAGTCTTTGCTTGCCCTCAAGCAAACAAAAACCAAACAGAGAAAGAGGTTTGAAAACATGGAGACTCACCTTTTTCTTGATACAGTAGCTTTCCAGCTCCCAGTTTTCACCTAAACAGTTTCAGATCGGACCACCGTGTACTTCTCCTTAGACCATTGCAATTTCCCATTATCCACTCATTATCTCACATCATCAATCATACTAAATCTTTCATTGCCGTTTCATCACTGATGTTGATATCAAGAACCTTCTAGATTCTTCCTCATTTGATATCATGCTAAGGAACCCACCAGATTTTAACTTTGCGTATTGATTTCTCTCTCAGACTATCTACTTTCATGTTCTGATTTTAAATTAAGGCTTCGATAACAAATCAAGGTTCGAGACCGCGAGTATTGATGGTGATGGCCACCTAATCCCCGGTTTCCCCCTCTCAAAGTTTCAAAGTCTTAGCGATAATGGTAGTGTCATTAGGAAAAATGTTCTAAACCCCTCTGCTTCAGACCTTTTGTGTGATCATTCCTTTCCAAGCTAGAAACATGGGTCACAGGAAGTATCTCCTCTCTACTCGGCGGAAATCAAATCTTATCTTTTTGTATTTAGTATCATTAATGTGTTGGGGAGAGGTTACACATTTTATTCAAGACGCATGGGTTCCTTTGCCAGATATGAATGATGAATCAGTTCAGTGATACCACCTCAGGGGTGACAGTGCAACTTGCTCAGAAAAATGGTGTTTCCTGAGAGACAGTGGTTGTTTGCTGGAGACATGGGTGGTTTCCTGGTCAACTGAGTTAGCCTTTGGATTTCATTGTCGATTTAGGGCTGGTTCTGCTGACAATGGTTCGTCAAAAACAAAGTTCAGGACACGGAAATAAAGCAACAGGTTCATAATCTCCAACAAATTTGACTCAGATAAATTAAAATCATTTTCAAGACTCTCAGCTAATGAAAAGATGACTCGATCAGAGTTCAGTAAATACCAAACCCTCAGACGCATAGATGTAGCAAGATTTGGACTCAGGATTATTTCTTACAAGGGATCAATTTGTCTTCTAGGCCAGTACTCCAAGTAGCTGGTGTGAGTTACAACACTGATCCCCAGTGTCATCTTTTGTTATGTCCTGGTCAATCTTGTTTAGCCGTATGACAGGGTCTTTGGAAAAGCAATTATTCAATTGATCGATCATAATAGACGATTGATGTGTTTAAAGCTGACAAAAGGATGGTTACTCTTAAAAAGTTCACAGAAGTCAGAAGTTAAACATCGTGGAGAAATTTCAAGCAAAGGTGGGTTTCGTGTAAATCTCCGAAACTGGCTCTTTGACTCATTACTAATAACAAGACATTAGTCTGACACAAAGATCGATCTGACTCTCAGGAGTAACTAAATGGACAAATACCCTACAACTCGTGATCCTAGCCTAAACATAGCTCATCCCCCCCAGATCCTTAAACGAAATACTCTGAAGCTGCTTCTCCTGTTGCTCGGTATATCTTGATAGACACTACACGAGCAATTACGATGAATCAGACTGAACAAGTCAAGACAACATAAAATAGGGGTTGAAAAGTTGCTGAAAGGGCTTCGACAGTACAAGTGTGCCGACAAAAAGTTTACTCGAGCAGCGTACATCGAGTTAGATCGAATATCTGAAGGAGCGTAATGTCAATCGAATATCGGCGCATACCTAATGGTTCGTCTTTGCATAGGTATACCCTGAACAACTCGAGTATCGTGAAAGAACTAACGTTGTTGAGTCAACATAGAGAGAAGCCAAGCAAGTATTTTGATAGCAGAAGAACAGAAGAGAAAAGGGAAATGTGAAACCCTAGAACAGAAACATAGTCTGAATCCTCGACATCATCGGACTCTGAGACGGCGTAGTGCCAGAGAGAAGCGAAGCGATCGGCGTTTAGTGGACGTCATGCAACAAAAACAAGGCAGCGAAGAACCCGGACCAGATTCTTGAAGACTCTCCACGACGTAAATCTCTGAAAAGTAGCTGTCTCCATTGGTGCTCTGGTGGTGAGAGGAATATAAGGAGCAGGAGCAGACGTCTGGCGGCGCTGTGAACGGCGAGGCTGACTCATGCTCACATCACAGAGGAAGTACACACTTTGGGACAGGAGCAACTAGAATCAAGTACGTATAGCACGATTCAAGGCAGCCTATCCAACAAGGACCAGACTGGGACATGAAGCATGGCAGGAAGATGAGGAGTTATAAGTCTCAGAAGAACGAAAGCAAGGAACAAAAAGCGAAAGAAGAAAGCAAGGAAAAGGAAGAAGAGTGCGAAGCAGACCCCCAAGGAAAGCAGAGGCCTAGTTCGTCACTGGAGATCAATCGCTCGTCCATGCTGGAAACAGCATTAGCGAGATGAAGGGGCCCAGCGAATGGTCCCAACTCTCAGCTATGGGCATATAGATACAGGCCCTCACTCTAGTGTCTCCTCCTTAGGCAAGCTCTGCCCAATCGCCGCTCGCGGGATGATCCTCTTCCCCTCAACTTGGGCCCCAGGAGGGTTGCTCTTGCGACAGGTCTGAGAATTAGGGGCAAAAGGTTTGACAGCGAAGAAGTGAGGCCAATTGGAGTGAGAGGTAACCGGTCGGCGTTGTGGGATGCCTCCAGGCCCTCTACAAGGGATCGCCACTTATATCTGCATCTGTCGTGGATAGAGTCGCAAGGGCGGACCAAACTGCCTGCTGAGTAGGGACCTGTATTCGCTCAACCGCGTTCGACCAATTACCTTTAAGGGACACTTGTTGTAGGCGACGTCTGGCTCGGTCAAGATACATCGGGACTGGACCGTGGACGGGACAGCTGACACCGAGTGGACATGACAAAATAAGCAGGCCGACACGAGATAGTTCCGCTCACACTGGACGTACATTTGCTCTGGGAAGTGTAAGAGTCGATAGTGTGCCGCGGTGGAGGATTTGGAGACCGGAAGCGTCATCCCGTGTCGTGCTCCGTTGCCGGACCATCTGAGCGGAAATCAAAGAGAAAACAGAAACAGATTAGCCCGTGGCGCAAAAAAGTGCCAGGTATCGACCCGATACCAAGTATCATCGAACTCCGAGTCTACGCACACGTGTATCGAAAAAGTCGTAGTCGATCGAACGCAAAGGGTTGGGAGTCGATCGATACTCAAAAAAATCACGAGTTCGGCAAGAAACACCTCAATGGCCAATCTATTCATCCTAAAATCGAATTCCTAAATCTATTCCATCGTCTATCAAATCCTTTAGTCCTAATACATCATTTCCACTTCCCCTAAAGCTAATATGAAAGAAACAGTTTCAAACCAAAGAAAACCAAATCGCCATTTGTCAACGAATCTAAAAGGGGTGAAATCGAGACATTACCTTGTAGATCGAAGGAATGAGTAATGGAATGACAATTAGGGGCAAAAACCGTGTAAAGGTGAGAGTGAGAGAGCAGGAGGAGCGTGGGGCGTCGAGCGATATTGATTGATGATGAATAGAACTCGAGGATACCAAAGTCCCACGGGAGTACATAGAACAGTATGTGGTAATCGATCGATGCTCAGCGTAACAGCACAGTCCGTATTTGCGCATGTACGATCGATACGCACAGTCCGTACACCTGTTTCACCACGAAGACACAAAAACAAAAGAACTAGGAGGAAAATCAAAAAAATTGTATTGTACAGACTTACCCCAGGGTCCCCACTAGAGCCGGGCTTGTTTTAATGTCCTTAAGTTTTGACATGCTGAGAAGCATGTCAGCGTCAGCTGGTGTGCTTCAGCCAGAGGCATCAATGTGTCCATCTTATGAATTGGTGGTCTTTTGTCCTCATAGTTGTGTGTTTAACCCGCTGTCCTTGTGACATGAATCTCCTTTCCTTCAGCACTTACTCTATATTTTACTATTGCACCGTGTGGGCGACCTCTTGATCGTGAAGGGACCTTGTTACTCAACCGCATCAAACCGAGCATCTTAATGGTACGTTCGAGAACAGATCCTGTATCAGACATACAGCTGATGTCCGAGTGGCTCCTTAGAAGTAACCTGGTTCTTTTGTTCAAGATGATGGCGGTGAGTGCCGGCACTCTTCGTATAGATAGGTGCCTATGAGTCATGTTCAAATTAGAGCCCATATTGCCGTTGCTCGCATAAACAGAGTGATCTATCCCAGAAATTCGTCATTTAGGGCCGGCCGTGATGTTCTAGAACATCCTCCAGTCGCACATATACGCTTTCCAAAGCTGCAACTACTACCTCATGATTCAGCCTGCTAGCGCAGCAGTCACGACTTGTTGACTCTCGAACAATCATATGCATCAATCTCTCAGTGTGAGCTCACACCAGTGCTAATGCTGTGCTCGATCCTGCGACCAGTCGATCTGACCAGAGGAGAGTGGGCGTAGTAACTTTCTCAAGATATACGAGTAGAGATGAAGGTGAATCAACGGCAGAGTCGGGGGTCGGATATGCAATCCATGAGCGTAAGCAAAACCCAATGTTCGCCAAAAGTTCTGCAGATCCTTTGAAACTGAAGAAGGGAGAGCAACTGCTGAGGACTAAGGATCGAACCACTGTAGATGGCTGCAGAGATCCAGGAAGGTTAATCTGTAGCGAATCCCTCTGATCAGGAAATCAGGGTCCCAGAAGTGTATGTGGTGGACCCTTCATCTCTTGTAGGTAAAACCGAGCTTGGTGAGACACCTGGATGAACGACGGCTGGACAGATTCAATACTGCAGCTGGTGCTGAGTTTATGAGAACGGCCAGTCTGTCTAGTCACATGTTCTCCCTAACAAGAGGCAGTCGGTCGCAGTTTCAAGCAGCACTCCCACATCACGTGTCATTGCGCTTAAGAATCGACCCAACCTGTATGCTTACGTACATCACCGGTAATGCTGCGTGCGGCGACAGATGCCTCTACTCCGTCGCTCCTCTGAACACCTCGTTAGTCTTGTTCCACTGGCTCATGAGAGTGGGTCGAAATATCGGCCCCATCGGTGTTTAGCCTTTTTGGCTCTATAGTATTGCTCTCTGCCAACCGTCGTGTGACTCATGCGCTAATACTTTATACTTCACAAGCATCGTGCTGTCTCGTGAGCTGATGTGTGTGCGCGTGTTCGTAAACCAATTAAGGGCAGGCAGTACTCATACCGAGCTGGAGTTCGTGACAACGGTCAGTGGCCACACGCTTCATCGAGGGCAGACCCAGCAAGTCTAATGACTGCGATCGTTAGAAGGCATTGTCCTACAGAGAAACTATCGACGTAGAATCCCAGGGATGCTTCCGGCTGTAGGAAACTTACGCCATCTGCTTCATAGCCAAACCACTTGGAGGTAACGTCGATCGACGAGAAGGGTGAACAATATGTGGTCACTCAGCTTGATCGGCTCCTGGAGCGATGGAACACTGGTCGCCAATTTACAAAAGAGATAGAGGCTAACCACCAGCCAGTCAATATCGAGCTCAAATCCATTGCATAGCGCGGAGTGGTCAAGGTGTGTTCAGGTATGGACAGCTCTCATGGTCCCTGCGTGGTCTGAGTCTCTTTGTGTCGCGCTCAGTCTCCATATCTGCGGAGAAAATCGACAACAAACTCAGTGAAGCCAGAGAAGATGAAGAGCAGTGAGCTTCCATCAATGCTTCGAGATAGCTATGGGCCGAGGTACAGTGCCCACCATTGCGATCGACCTTATGACGAGGTAAATCGGGATCCCGATTTCTTAGACCGGAACAACTGGGATGGTCATAAAACGGCTGGTCCAGCAGAAACAATAGAGGCGCAGTCGCATACTACGAATCATAAGGACAACCCTCGATACCATAGAAAAAAGTCTCTCGGGTATCCTGGCTAAGATTCGCAATTACTGAATACCACCTCTTTGTACCTATTTCCTATCCCACTCTCTCTCTAATACAAGACTCATATAGTGTTTCCGTCTCACCTACCGTAAAGTTAAACGGCATCTCACTGTACACACCTTCATACAGCACTTGAATTTACTGAATCGAATGCACAATGACTATCAGTCGAGGTGCTTGGTGCCTAAGCTTTCTCACAGTACGATACAAGCGGAGCAACGCTCGTCATAGGCGTATAGTCGCTGCCAAAATCCTTAATACCAAAGGTTCAGGAGACATGGTGAGAGTAACGTTAGACCAGTCAAAACGAAATGCTACTATGCGTGTATCATGTAATGATCAACTGCTCAGACAATCCAGGCAGTGGAATCATGAGGTCTCTATATGGTACTGATCGAGTAATGCACTAGAAGGAGAAAATCCAAAGAATTATGAGGGAAAGTACAAGATAACGGTGTCTGCGATCCCGTGAAACTGAAACAAGACAGAAACTTCGAAGGGTCAATCCGATCGATACACCAAGGGGTCGATCGATGCTCGTCTTCTAAAGCTGGCATAATCGTAATTACTTAAAGAACAAATAAATACAATAGAATGTAAGCATCTCTCGCTGCTCAGGTAAGTGTAATCGTCCTCCAGTAATGACGCGATAACGAAGCTGCTCCGGATCCTCTCTCTCTCGGCGTGAGATCTAGACTGCTTGTCAACATCCCACCTTCTATGGCGTAGCCATTCTTTCGATCCGATCGTTATACCAAAGGCTATTGATCCCTACCTCTATAGTGTCTAAAACCGTTGTGCAGTGCAGCGTTGAAAAGCTTTGCGACAAAACAACACGACACAACAGCTAAATCAATACAACTATGTACTAATCTCACATAAAGACTTAATGTGCATACCACATGCCTAACCTGTAGCAAGTGAAATAAGAAAGGTGCGGCAGGTATAAGTTAAGAGCAGAATATCAGAATATGAACAACAGTATCGCTACGCGCTAATCAGATCAGGCACCACAGAAATTATCTCAAAGAGAATACCAAATGCAAGCAATTCCTTCTCAGGGTACTCTAGTTCTTTTGGGCGTCAAAATCAGTGTTCTCCTGAGGTCATGTAAATAGATGACATGAAGCTTCTTCTTTCCTCTGTCCAGAACAGAACCAACTGCAAAGTCGCTCGGCATCACACATGATCTCAAAAGGAAGGCTCCCGACATGTCCTGTGGTCTGCTTCTGTTCGACTCTTGACGGGTATGGATCAATACAGGGGGGGTATCATCGATGCCTTGCGTTTTTTCAACCGATCCAGTAGAAACCTGAACGAGCAATGGTGAATGGGAGTGGTATCTGACCAATACTGGGTGAGTATCGATCGATAACTGGTGAAATTACAAGATTCTCATCGTCGTCATCGTCATCTCCAGCAAGATCGACGAGTCTGCTTAGGCGAGTAAGTCTTCTTCAACCTTGAGTGACCTCTCTTCCACTCCTCAAAGTGATAGGCATGAACAATACTCCCGTGGATTCACCGTTTTACCCGGAAGGAAACCATCTTGTCGGTTAACTGTGTCTGCAGTTTGAGCAACACTTGATGTTTCCAACTTCTTTCTGATGCGATGTTCAGAGCTTCGATTTTGCCATTCAGATTAGTTTTATAAGGCATCCATCTTTCCATTGAAATCAACAGTCATCTTTTGCTGCTCCCTCAAGATCTGTTCAAGCATTAGTCTCAATTTGCTTTCCTGAGTCTTGGAGGTGGGTGTCTGATAAGATGAATTCCCATATGTGCGAGTGTACCCACTGTTCTTGAATGCTTCTGAGCAAAGGAGTTTGCTCCGCAAAATTTGAAGACTTGAAATCAGATTTGAATCCTCCTCTCTGAGAGTTGTTTTGAAGCCGCGGTTGTACGATGAATTCTGAAATCCATTACCACCTATGTAGTTGACATCCTCTGCTTCACCTTCATCAATGTTCTCGACTTCCTCAGCAAAATGCCCTGCCTTCTGCTACTTACCCAATAACAGATTGTTGAACTGATACCAGCTTGGCATCTACTTTAGCAATCTGCAACCATCAACGTTTCCATTCTGCTTCTTTCTTTCGAAATCTGCATTCTTAGTGCTGTTGCTAGACGCCAAGTCCTCGGATACCTGGTGTTGAAATTTCCATTGCTTGCAGTGTCCAAAGCCATCTGATACCTCCAATCGATTCCTCTGAAGAAAATACCCAATAACTGAACCTGCGAGAAACCGTGGTAGGGTAGTCCCTCTGATAAGACCGAAATCGAACCCAGCAGCCTTGATTGCCTCAGTTGCTCCCTGAGAAAACTGGGAGATCTTGTTCCTGAGTTCCTCTGATCTTTGCATCATCATAGAAATTTATTCAGAAAAGCAGTCTTAGCTCCTCCCAGGTAGTCAGAGAAACCTGGAGGTAGCTGCTTCAACCAGTAAGCTGCACTCCACTAAGAGAGTATGGGAAGAGCTTACAGAAGAGGAAGTCATTGGACACCTGATATATCATGGTTTTTACCCGTTTTTAGCCATGATATAAGTCCTCTTTTGTTGAGTCTTTTCTTTAGTTTTAGAGTTCTTTCAGGTTCTTTCGAGTTATAGGCGCATATGGAAGGCTAATTGGAGAATTTTGGAAGCTTTTG
>SMJT01000176.1:148891-224253 GCA_004349715.1 Crucihimalaya himalaica
TTGAATACATCATGGTTTTTACCCGTTTTAGCCATGATAGAAGTCCTTTTTGTTGAGTATTTTCTTTAGTTTTAGAGTCTTTCAGGTTCTTTTCGAGTTATAGGCGTATATGGAGCTAATTGGAGAATTTGGAAGCTTTTGAAGCAATCTGGAGTTGAAGCCGTTCGGGAAACAAGCTCAGCATCGATCGACACTGAGGAGCATCGATCGACACCATTCGTTTGGGAGAACCACGACCAAAGAACCTGGCATCGATCGATACCACTTACAGCATCGGTCGATGCCAGTGACCAGAACGTGAAACAAACCCAAGATTATCCAGAAGTTTTCCTTATTTTTTGAGATAACTCCAAAACGTTTTGATTGACTATATATTAGGTTTTTGAGCCTCCAGAAAAAACCTGTGATTTTGGAGATAGAGTTTTCTGCAATTGAGTTTTTGGAGATAGAATATCATTGTTTTATATGATATCTATTCTATTCATGATGTTTATTGCATTCACCATGTCTAGTAGATTCCCTGTTAGGATTAGGGTTGCGTTAATGGTATTTGATGAATTATTAGATCTGGATTGATTGTTAGGGAATAATTATAGAGCTTTTCACCTAAACTTAATATTAATGCTGATTTTGCTCTGCGAACTAGAATCTGATTTAGGTTGTTGATTGGCTGAAAGTGTGATTGATTGCCTGATCTAGTGTTTGGTGAGCAAAAGCCCTATTCGCAAAGAAATTTTGTTTAGGGATTTTGGGAACATTGAACTTGAACTTAATGCTTGTTAAATTCAAGAATTTGCAAAGAAATTTGGAATTCTAGGTTTAGGCATAGATAGTCTTCGCACGAAAGTTAGTTTTCTTTACATTTGTTTTCAAGTTCGAAGCGGAACTTAATATATTCTTGAAATTGATTGATTTGAAATTCTGATTGCTGCATTCTAGCCTAGCGTCTTCCTCACTAATTACTACTGTTTTAATTGTTTACTATTCTTGATTTAATCTATTTAGCTTGCAAGTTTCACATTCCAGAATCTATTGAGTGTTATCTTGAGTCCTTGTGGATTGACCCCTAAAATACTATAGCGACTGCTTAGATACTTTAGGGTAATAGATTTGAGCATATCAAATTTTGGCGCCGTTGCCGGGGACTCTAATTTCACATTAGATTACGGTTGAAATTCGACTAAGTGTTGAGCATCGATCGATACCCTCTTAGTATCAATGATACTCGTTTGTTACTTTCGTCACTTACGATTTTTGCCTTTTTGTTTCAGGTGTATGCAGCATCGCGAGACCAGACGAAGCAAGAACAAGCAGTTGATCAACCTATCTAACGAAGAACTAACTGAATTAGAGCGTACAATGAAAGCAAAAGAAACAAGCTGAGATGAATCACTCGATTGTGCTTGCTCGTGATGAGGCTGGGTTTTGAGAGATCAGGAGAGTCACCTGTGTGATGCGCAAGACAGAGAATTGATGGAAGGTAACGTTTATTGCCCCTGCACCGGTTGCTAATGTGGTTATCCCACCAGTTGTGCAGTGGGAATGTTGGGAATGCTCAGTGGTAATCATGCCAGAACGCTTGGGGAGTACAACAGACCAGATCAGTTCTATGCAAACCGATCTGCTATTCGTATTCCGACTTTTCAGAGGAACGACTTTTGTAGGCTCTTGCAAACCGATCTACACTCTTGTAGGCCAGCATCCGTTTCATGGTCTTCTTCTAGAGCATCCCATGGATAATATCAGAGGAGTTGAGGACTTGGTCACCAGTATCAGATACAATGGAGTGTCAAATTTTAAACTTCTCTCTGTAAGCTTTCTCCCCTACTCTCTTAGTGGAGATGCACTTACTGGCTGAAGCATTCCCTCCAGTTCTCTTGACCACTTGAGGAGACCAGGACTGCTTTTCTGAACAATTTCTATGATGATGCGAGATCAGAAGGAGCTCAGGAACAAGATCTCCCAGTTTTCTCAGGGAGCGATTGAGGCATTCAAGGCCGCCTGGGTTCGATTTCGATCTTATCAGAGGGACTGCCCTCACCAATGGTTTCTCGCAGGTTCAGTTGTTGGGTATCTTCTTCAGAGGATCGATTGGAGGTATCAGATGGCTTTGGACGCTGCAATAGCAACGGTAACTTCAACACCAGGTATCCCGAGGACGCTTATGTGTTGATTGAGAATCTGGCATCTAGCAATGCACTAAGAATGCTGATTTTGAGAGAAGAAGCAGAATTGGTAGTGCTTGAATGGTTTACAGATAGCTGAGGTACATGCGAAGCTAGATTCAGTTCACAGTCTGTTATTGGGTAAGAGCAGAAGGCAGTGCACTTTGCTGTAGGAAGTTGAGAACATCGAAGAGGGTATGAAGCAGAGGATGTCAACTACATAGGTGGTAATGGGTTATCAGAATTCATACAACCGCGGCTTCACTAAACAACCCTCAGGAGAGTGGATTCAAACCTGAGTTAAGACTGCGAAACTTCGGAGCTCAGAAGCAATTTCAGAACAGTGGGTACAGAGCTCGGAAGACGTATGGGAATTCGTCCTAGTTCGCACGAACCATCCCATCGACCTAAGACTCAGGAAAGCAAAGTCGAGACTATGCCTTGAAACAGATTCTTGCCAGGGGCAGCAGAAGATGACGCGGTTGACTCAACCGGAGAGCATGGAACGCCTTATACACTTGATCTGAAAGGGAAAAATTCAGGCTTTGAACATCCACATAAAGTAAGTATTGAGACCGCAGATTGCTCAGACAGCAAAAACTGTGAAGAAGACAAAGATGGTTGCCTACCAGGAAAGACAAGTGAATACCGAGGAACATTGTTCATAGCTATCGTACGTTGAGAAAGTGGAAGAGAAGGTTGTCCAAGCTAAGAAGAAGGATTTACTCGCCTCAGCAACGTCGTCGATCTTAGCTGGGAGACGACGATACGTACGATCAGTTTTGTCGACAATTCGCGAGTATCGATCGATTACTCATCCAAGTATCGATCGATACCCCCTTCCACGATCGTCACCGACTCAAGACTTCTACATAATCGGCTTAAAAATATGAAGGATTTGATCGATACTCCCCGGGTACTCGATCGGATAACCCCTCACTAAGGTTGACCAAAAGCAGACAACAGGTCATGTCGGCAGAGTTTTATTTGTACCGAAGGTCCTTTTTCCTCGACCCCTGCTAAGTCAAAAAGAAACATAAGAGGCTAGATTGCCAGAGGATGCTAGAGAGCATACGGGTACTCGAGACTCCATTCGTCGATGCTCTCAAAAACTGCACCCAGCCTTTAGAAGGTATATCAAACAGGATGGCTCTCTCGAGTAATGTGACCTGAGGAGGGAGTACTGGAGAGTTACCCACGAGTGCAGTGCATTTCTTCTCAACAAGATTCCACAGAATTTACCAAACCCTAGTAGTTTTGCTTTGGACTGCACAATCTTTCACGGAGAAGGTTTGAATGTTCTCTTTGCTATCTTGGTCGAGTGTGAACCTTATTGCCATTACTCGGTAGCTAAGGAGAATGGGGATGGCAGACTTCACTCCCACAAGATCTTCCTTAATCCTTGCTGATCGATCAATCCGATTCCCTAAAGGTTACTAGAGGATGCCCGATTACCATTGGGAACTGCTATGTTCCAACCAGAATTTCATCGTCCTGAAGTATTGATGTTGAGCCACGTGATCCACTGAATATTGGGCGGACTGTTTCTAGCTACAGCTGGAGCCCTTAATCGATTGCAAGAATGGGCGGATATCTCTTACAATGGTGATTGGTCATGCCGTTCAATATTGGAGGAAGATGATGAAGAAACAACCATCGATGGTCAAGACTTTCTTTCATTGACACCTTCAGTGACCTTATCAGTATGAGTACTTCTCCACGATCTACACTTGAGATTGCATCGCTGAAAGATACCCTTGAGAGAGCATTGGGTTGCTCTGTGCTGAGACAGGAGACAAGTTCCCACAGAGGTTGCTACGATTCTTGTTACAACCACCCGACGGCATCGATCGCATTTTACCACAGACGTATCGATCGATCCAGCCCCTTCGTCTCCAGAAGACGCCTGCAAGCTGCTCTTGCAGCCCAAAATCCGATTTCTTTGCCTGACTGGAGTGAAGCGAAAAGCTCCAAGCTTGATCTAAGCCACTACCAGCCAGCCTGAAGTATGTTTCCCTGGCCCTAACTCTACTTATCGATGTTATTGTAATTCTTCTTTGAACAACGCAGAGCGTCGCCAGACTTACTGCTGATAGCATAGCTGCCGCTAAGTAATCGCAAAGCTCTCGGCTATTCATCTTGATGATATTTCAGGTATCTCACTAGATCTGATGCTGCATGGGCATTCATCTGATACGGGACTCTGACGAGTCGAAGGCTTTAAATAGAGCTGCCATCAGAGGCCAAGGCTCACCGAATCTGTAAAGAAGTGGTTCTAAGAAATAGATTTTGAAATGCTAGAAGCAGGAGTCATCTTACGCCATTTCTGACAGCAGTTGGTCAGTCCGGTCCGTTGTTCTAAGAAGGGAGGATTCAACAGTGGATTAAGAATGAGAAGATGTGCTGGTTTCCGACACTGAGAACAATTCACCTGCGGCATCGCGATGATGCAACGATTACAGAAGAAAGCTGAATGCGGTGCGACAACGGAAAAGATCTATTCTTTCCCATTTCCCTTCATTTGATCAGATGCTGGGAAAGACTAGGCTAGCAATCCTTACTATTGCTTACCTGGATGGCTACTCACGGCTTCTTCCAGCATTCTGACTACATCCGTAATGATCGGAGAAGACGACTTTCACTTGTTTTCTTACGGCACATTTGCCTACAGGGAGATATGCCATTTGGTTGCTGCAATGCATCCAGTACATTTCAGAGATTTGCATGGTGATAAGCAATCTGGAGTTGAAGCCGTTCGGGAACAAGCTCAACATCGATCGACACTGAGGAGCATCGATCGACACCATTCGTTTGGGAGAACCACGACCAAAGAACCTGGCATCAATCGATACCACTTACAGCATCGGTCGATGCCAGTGACCAGAACGTGAAACAAACCCAAGATTATCCAGAAGTTTTCCTTATTTTTCAGATAACTCCAAAACGTTTTGATTAACTATATAATTAGGTTTTTGAGCCTCCAGAAAAAGACCTTGTGATTTCTGGAGATAGAGTTTTCTGCAATTGAGTTTTTGGAGAAGAATTCTAGAACCTCTTTGTATTCTTACTCTATTTCATTGTCTTATATGATATCTATTCTATTCATGATGTTTATTGCATTCACCATGTCTAAGTAGATTCCCTGTTAGGATTAGGGTTGCTTAATGGTATTTGATGAATTATTAGATCTGGATTGATTGTTAGGGAATATTTTATGGAGCTTTTCACCTAGACTTGATATTAATGCTGATTCTTGCCTCGCGAACTAGAATCTGATGTCAGGTTATTTGATTGGCATGAAAGTGTGATTGATTGCCTGATCTAGTGTTTGGTGAGCAAAAGCCCTATTCGCAAAGAAATTTGGTTTAGGTATTTTGTGAACAATTGAACTTGAACTTTAATGCTTGTTTAAATTCACAGAATTTGCAAAGAAATTTGGAATTCTAGGTTTAGGCATAGATAGTTTTCGCAACGACAGTTGGTTTACTTTACATTTGTGTTTCAAGTTTAAAAGCGGAGCTTAATTTATTCCTGACAATTGATTTGATTTGATAATTCTGATTTGCCTGCAAGTTTCACATTCCAGAATCTATTGAGTGTTATTTTGAGTCCTTGTGGATTGACCCCTAAAATACTATAGCGACTGCTTAGATACTTTAGGGTATTAGATTTGAGCATATCAAATTTTGGCGCCGCTGCCGGGGACTATAATTTCACCATTAGATTACAGTTGAATTTCGACTAAGTGTTGAGCATCGATCGATACCCCTTAGTATCGATTGATACTCGTTGTTACTTTCGTCACTTACGCATTTTGCCTTTGTGTTTCAGGTGTATGCAGCATCGAGAGACCAGAGGAAGCAAGAACAAGCAGTTGATCAACCTATCTAACGAATAACTAGCTGAATTAGAGCGTACAATTAGAAAGCAAAAGAAACAAGCTGAGATGAATCACTCGATTGTGCTTGCTCGTGATGAGGCTGGGGTTTTGAGAGATCAGGAGGGTCACATGTGTGAAGGTAACGTTATTGCCCCTGCACCGGTTGCTAATGTGGTTATCCCACCAGTTGTGCATGGGAATGTAGGGAATGCTCAGGGTAATCGTGCCAGAACGCTTGGGGAGTACAACAGACCAGATCAGTTCTATGCAAACCGATCTGCTATTCGTATTCCGACTTTTTAGAGGAACGACTTTTGTAGGCTCTATGCAAACCGATCTACACTCTTGTAGGCCAGCATCCGTTTCATGGTCTTTCTCATGAGCATCCCATGGATCATATCGAGAGGTTTGAGGACTTGGTCACCAGTATCAAATACAAAAGAGCTGCAAGTCTCTCCCACCAAATTCTTTGCCTGACTGGAGTGAAGCGAAAGCTCCCAAGCTTGATCTAAAGCCACTCTTTTGAAAAAGCAACCATTCCAGATGGCCACATTGTGCCTCTGGCTGAGCCACCAGCTGCATGACTGTTCTCCATGTCAAGCTAATGACATTAAACAAGCGCTTGGTGGGAGGCAACCCACTGGTGAGTCTGTACATAGTCTTTATTTTAATTTTGTTAGTTTTGTTTTTGTGTTGTGTTTTCACGTGGAACCAGGTCCAGACGACGAGCATCGATCGATACCCCTTGGTATCGATCGATACCACTAGCCTAAAGGGAGTTATGCTAAACGCTGAGCATCGATCGATGCCACTTACGGTATCGATCGATACCCAGCACCCAAGTAAGTTTTTCTATAAAACCCTCGGGTCTGTTGCTAAAATTTCTCAATCTCTCTTATCGCTCGACGCCGCCCCTTGTTTCTCTCACCCTCTCACACTTTTTCGATTCTTCATCATTTTCTTAGATTTGAAACCCTATTCCACTCAGATTTTTGAGTGCATTGTCATTCCATTCATCATACCTTCGATCTACCAGGTAATGTACTCGATTTCATCCTTTTAGATGTGTTGGCAGATTCGATTTGGGGTTTCCTTTGTTGTGAAGCTTTGACTCTGTTTCTTTTCTTCATTAGCTATAGGTGAATGAAAGTGCCATATTAGGATGAGAATGGATCTGATAGGGATGGAGTAGACTTAGGGATTCGAATTTAGGGTGATAGAATGGAAATTGGATACCATCTGTGATGAGTTTTTGCGATTCTGTCTCGAGCATCGATCGATACCCCTTGGTATCGATCGATACCCGACCTTTAACAGAATGGATTTTGCGATGCACTCTGTCGTGACTTTGTGCCTCATTTTCGAGTATCGATCGATACCCCTTGGTATCGATCGATGCCTGCACTCACTGGACGTAGCAGCTATTCTAACTTCTGTTTTCGTTTTGAATTTTCTCAGATGGCTCCCCGCAAGAGGACACGACAGGATGATGCTTCCGGTTCCAACCCTCCATGCCGCAACTTTGATCTCCAAGACGAGGTGGAGGCATTCTATGACTCACAGTGGCACGCCGGAGTCATCACTGCCATTCTTACCGGCGATCGCTACAGGGTTCTGAAGGGAGGTTTCACAGAGGACACTAGTCGTCAGAGCTTCATTGAGGCACACATCAGTGACTTGCGGGCTGCGCAACGACGTTCTCCTTCTCCATCTGCCCCTGTCCCTGTTGCTAGGCCTCCCTGGCCTAAGTTGGAGGGGAAGAGGATCATTCCGCGATGCGATTGGGCAGGTTTGCCTAAGGAGGAGACAGAGAGTGAGGCCTGCATCTATAGGCCAATAGCTGAGGAGTGGGACGACTACGACACTCTGTTCTACAACGAGTGGCTGCGAGTTATCATCCTGCCTACGCGCTTCATCGATCCTCTCACCATGCGTCGTCTAGGCATCGACTTGGATCTTTCTACCATGCTCGAGAAGATTGGACTGGGCACTCTCTACTCACGGCAGTATTATCTGTACCCAGACCTCGTTCGTTAGTTCCTCGCCACAGCTCGAGTGTACTATAGAGATAAGGTCCACCGCACTGCTTCTGAGGGGACCCTGACTTTCCTGATCAGAGGGATTTGCTACAGATTACCCATTCCTGATCTTTGCGCCATCTACGGGTTCGATCCTTATCCTCAGCAGATTGCTCTCCCTTCTCAGTTTCAGGATCTGTAGAAATTTTGGCGACACATTGGTCTTGGCGCCTACAGCTCCAAGACCTCTACCCAGATTGATATCCGCCACCCGACTCTGCGTTGCATTGCCCGCATTCTGAGCACCACTCTCCTCTGCAAGATGGAGCCGAACAAGTTGAGGATCTCAGAGCTGATGTTGCTGTACAAGGCAGTTGGTAACATAATCCCTGAGGATAGGTTTGAGTGGCCCGAGTTGAACCACGCGGTCAACATTGGCGCTATCTTTGCGCACCATTTGGTCTCTCTGAAGACCAAGCCTTTCTCTGGTCGCAACTACGCCACAGCACGGAAGACTGAGTCCGTCGGCAGCCTCCTCACTCCTATCTTCGAGCACTTCGGCACTACATGCAGCATATGCGTTGGTTGAAGGCCACTCGTCGCTTGTGCCTGCCTACGATAGATGGAGAGCTCTTTGTGCAGCTCCCCAACCGCGCTCTCACCTCCATTGGCACTCACCCTTCTTGGCTGCACTTCGATCGAGACCCGAGTCTGCTTTCGGTCGCCCCTTCCGCTCGTGTCCGCGCACCACGCCAGCTTCCATCTACTCCTGTAGCTGTTGTTGAGACACCAGCCGCTGAATCTGCTGGGAGTCAGCCTCGCCGTTCACAGCGCCGCCAAGCGTCTGCTCCTGCTCCTTTATTTCCTAAACCACCAGAGCTACCAATGGAGACAGCTACTTTTCAGAGATACGTCGTGGAGAGTCTTCAGAGCATCTGGTCCTCTGTTTCTCGCTGCCGCTGCGACGTCCACTGACGCTGATCGCTCCGCTCCCGGTCCTTCCTCGCACTACGCCGTCTCAGAGTCCGATGATGAAGAAGATTCAGACTAGTTTATGTTCCTGGGTTTCACATTTTCCTTTCTCTTCTTTTCTTTTGTTTTGCTTTCTTTTCTGAACTTGTCTAATCTCATTGTCAGTACTTATTGGAACTTATGGCTATCTATTGATTATGTTGCTTCTAACAGTGCTATCTGCTATGACAGTTACTTCACCTAAATTTTGGCTTAAGTAGACACGATTTCGAGTTTCAGAATCGCAACAAAGGACCTCAGTATCGATCGATACTTGGCTAGCATCGGTCGATACTCCATCAGTATCGATCGATGCCGATGCATAGTATCGATCGATACCCACCATTTCCCACGGTACCTTTGAACTTTTTAAGCCATTTTGTTCCTATGCTTTCTTTTGCTTCCTCTAGGCTAGATGACACTGGGGACAGTGTTGTTTAAGTCTGGGGGAGGTGATTACTGACATTGTGATTGTTTTTCTTAGAGTCTTTTTGGGTCAAATTTTTTATTTATTGAGTCAAATTTGTTGGAGATTATGAACCTTTGCTTGATTTCAGTGTCCTGACTTTTTTTTTGAGTAACCATTGTCACAGAACCAACCCTAAGATCGACTAATGAAAAATCCAAAGGCTAACCAGTTGACCAGGAAACACCCATGTCTCCAGCATATTTCTTCTGAATCCTGAGCCAATTTTGCACTTCACCCCTGAGGTTGGTGTTCACTGAACTTGATTCATCATTCATATCTGGCAAAGGAACCCATGCGTTTGATAAAAATGGTAGACCTCTCCCCTAACACATAATGATACATAAAATGCATAAAAGATGAGATGATTTCCGCCGAGTAGAGGGCTAAGAATACTTCCTGTGATCCCATTGTTCTACTTGGAAAGGAATGATCACACAAAAGTCTGAAGCGAGGGGTAGGAACATTTCCTAAGACCCCATTATTCGCCTAAGACTTTTGACACTTTGAGAGGGGAGAACCGGGGATTAGGTGGCCATCACCATCAATACTCGCGTCTCGAACCTTGATTTGTGTATGCGAAGCTTAATTTAAAATCAGAAACATAAAAAGAGATAAGTCTGGGGGAGAGGAAATCAATACCAAAGTATAAAATCTGGGTGGTTCCTTAGTCATGATATCGCATGAGGAAGAATCTAGAAGGTTCTTGAATATCAACATCAGTGATGAAACGGCAATGAAGGATTTAGTATGATTGATGCTGTGAGATAATGAGTGGATAATGGGAAATTGCAATGGTCTAAGGAGAAGTACATGGTGGTCCGATCTGAAACTGTTTAGGTGACAACTGGGAGCTTGGAAAAAGGGTCATTACTATGTCTCAAGAAAAAGGTGAGTCTCCATGTTTTCAAACCTCTTTCTCTGTTTGGTTTTCTGTTTGCTTGAGGGCAAGCAAAGACTAAGTCTGGGGGAGTTGATATATCATGGTTTTTACCCGTTTTTAGCCATGATATAAGTCCTTTTTGTTGAGTCTTTTCTTTAGTTTTAGAGTCTTTCAGGTTCTTTTGAAGTTATAGGCGCGTATGGAGCTAATTGGAGGATTTGGAAGCTTTTGAAGCAATCTGGAGTTGAAGCCGTTCGGGAACAAGCTCAGCATCGATCGACACTGAGGAGCATCGATCGACACCATTCGTTTGGGAGAACCACGACCAAAGAACCTGGCATCGATCGATACCACTTACAGCATCGGTCGATGCCAGTGACCAGAACGTGAAACAAACCCAAGATTATCCAGAAGTTTTCCTTATTTTTCGAGATAACTCCAAAACGTTTTGATTAGCTATTTAATTAGGTTTTACAGCCTCCAGAAGAACATCTTGTGATTTCTGGAGATAGAGTTTTCTGCAATTGAGTCTTTGGAGAAGAACTCTTGAACCTCTTTGTATTCTTACTCTATTTCTTTGTTTTATGTGATATCTATTCTATTCATGATGTTTATTGTATTCACCATGTCTGAGTAGATTCCCTGTTAGGATTAGGGTTACTTAAAGGTATTTGATGAATTTTTAGATCTGGATTGATTGTTAGGGAATAATCTATAGAGCTTTTCACCTAGACTTGAGATTAATGCTGATTTTAGCCTCGCAAACTAGAATCTGATTTTAGGTTGTTTGATTGGCACGAAAGTGTGATTGATTGCCTGATCTAGTGTTTGGTGAGCAAAAGCCCTATTCGCAAAGAAATTTGGTTTAGGGATTTTGTGAACAATTGAACTTGAACTTTAATGCTTGTTTAAATTCATAGAATTTGCAAAGAACTTTAATGCTTATTAGTCACTCCAGCAACAGTTGTCCTTTCAGGCTCTGTTTCTTCTGAAGGCTACTGAATTCCAAAGGCTCCTGCTCTCCTAATGCTGCTGCTCTTGTGTAGTCTGTTCTGGTACTTCAGCATTCTCATTGTCTTGTGCAGCCTTCTTACCTCCTTGTACAGTACCTATATATACTGGCTCATCATTGTCTTGTGCCGCCTTCTTACCTCCTCGTACAGTTTTCTTATTTCGTCTACCCATCTTGATTCACTTGCAGCATGACAGCAACAAAGCATGAACAATCAGATTTCATACGATAGACAGCAACAAAGCATGAACAACAACAAAACATAAAAAGATCAATCAGATTTCCGACATTAGACATCAAACAAAGCATGAACAACAACAAAACATAAAAAGATCAATCAGATTTCCGACATTAGCTAGACATCAAACAAAGCATGAACAACAACAAAACATAAAATGAACAAGTTCACACATATATGCCTTCACAATCAGATCGAGAATTTTCAGCTTCATCCATGTCAACGTCCATGTCAACAGTTGATGGCAATGGACCAATGTCTGCATTTCCACCTTCAACATCTTCTTAACTGTATCTTCTAGAAGGACATCTCATAACAACATGCCAACTTGATGAATCGTCTTCCCTAGAATAAAACACTTGCTTAGCTTGAGAGGCTAATATGTATGGATCCTTCAAAAAGGATAGTTGACTTTGATTCAGATTAACAAGTGTGAATCCATCTTATACCTTCAATCCATTACATCTTACTGCCCATTGACACCGGAATAGAGGAACATAAAAAACGTGGTAATCCAATAGTATAATATGAGGGACTCTGTCGTAGTACGATTCTAAATCAACCACTTGTAAAGTATCCTTTGTGCTAGACCTACACATTGCTGTTGCCTCATAGTAAACCCCACTATTCTGACTTTGCCACTGAACTGAGCTTATGTGAAATCGTTGCCCATTCACTATATAACTAGTGTAGGACCTTGCACTAGTACGCGGACCATATACCAACCACTTAAGTGTGTCTTCATGATCATTTGAAACAAGAGGTATCTAAAAAATGTAAAACAAAAGTCAGACACTGTAAAGTTATCATTATCAAAAAATCAGTAAAGTGATAATAACTTGCCTGTTCTTTCAACCAAGAAGCAAAATTCTGGGCATGCATAGTCCATAACATTGATGCATCACGTCTGCATCTTTCATTTGAGTTCTGTAGATATTGTAGGTGTATGCTTGTAAAGGACAAAAACAACAAGGATCAGCCTCTTCTTCATAATGTAAACAGAGGATACTATAGTTATAAGAACGTACTCCACATAAGGATCCAAGGCAGCCATATTTTGAATGACAGCAAGATGAGCTATTTTCTTCTCCATGTCAGTAAGAGTTAATGAAGTGGCTGCAGTTATTGGGCGTCCTGCAAGGATAGAGCTGTTCTCATACTCGATATTTCTTTCCATTTTTTCTTCTACACTTATTGTCTTCTTCAAAAAATCACTGCAGAACTGTATGCATTCCTCTGCAAGATAAGACTCAGCAAAACAACCCTCTGGTCTTGCAGGATTTCGTACAAAGTCTTTCAGAACTTTCATGTACCTATAGAAAATATTTTATGAAGATTAGCAACTAAACAATATAATCAATTTTTTTGATGAAGAATAATAGTCTAAAATATAATAAAGTAGAAGGTATACCTTTCAAATGGGTACATCCATCTAAAATGGACTGGTCCACCAAGACGAGCTTCCCGTCCTAAATGTACTGTCAAGTGCACCATTATATCAAAAAAGCTAGGAGGGAAAAACCTTTCAAACATATAGAGAGTTTCCACGATTTCAGCCTCCATAACTAAAATCTGCTCCATGTCAATTACTCGCTGACACAAATTGTTGAAGAATGCGCATAAGCGTAGAATTGCTGTCTGAGGACCTTTAGGTAACAAACCTCTAAGTGCAACCGGAAGAAGTTGTTGCATCAACACGTGATAATCGTGTGATTTGAGTCCTGTTACCTTGTAGACTTTTAATGATACACACCTTAATATATTTGAGCAGTATCCATCAGGACCTTTAAAGTCAGACAATCGCTTACAAAAAATTTTCTTCCCTACCTTCGACAAAGGCCAAGGTGCTGCAGGAAGGTAGGTTCTCTTTCCCTGGGTGTTTGGATGCAAATCCTTCCGTATACCAAGAACTTTCAGATCTTTACGAGCATTAAGACCATCCTTTGATTTTCCACAATGCAACAATGTAGAGATAATGCTTGCAGCCACGTTTCTCTCTACGTGCATAACATCCAAATTACGTCTCACCAGGAGTTCCTAAACATTACAAATACAGTTAAAATTAGGTAGAGTGTAACTGTTATTAATAGAAAATAAAAGCACTTAAAATACCTCCCAACAAAAGCACTTAAAAAAAAAATTGATCTCTTCTTCCATCTTGATAACTCCTCTTCGTCAACTTCTACTTCTCCCTCTTCCTTTGATTCACTAGATATATCCTCACTATCGGAACCAGATTCAGGATACTCAGTTCTTTTCCTCTTCTTTACCGACTCTTTCACATTTCCAAAAAACATTTTTGAAGTTCTTAAGGTTACGAGAAATGTCATGACCAGTTAATATTCGAGCCTTTCTTCCATGTTCAGATTTTCCATCAAACCATGACTTCTTATCCCAAAACCTATGCGTCAGTCCAAGACCCTTTCTATGACACATTGATATATCATGGTTTTTACCCCTTTTTAACCATGATTTAAGTCTTTTTATTGAGTCTTTTAAGTATTTTTTTAGAGTCTTTCAGAGTCTTTTCAGGAATTAGGCACGATTAGAGCTAAATTGGATTAATCGATGTTTCTGGAGCATCTCGGAGCTGAAGCAGTTCGAGAACTGAAGGTCAGTATCGATCGAAACGTACCTCAGCATTTCTTTATCGATCGATACCATTTATGGTATAGGTCGATACCATTTATGGTATAGGTCGATACCAATAGCCAAGAGAGAGAGAACGCGCAATCCTCAACAAGTTCAAAGAAGAAACATAAGTTTTCTTTATTTGCGATTTAGCCCTAGACGTGTTTTTAGCTTTATAATTAGGTTTTTCAGCCACCTTGAGGCACACAACCGATACTTGGAGATAGAGATTTTGCAATAGAGTTTTGGGAGAAGAACCTTGAACTCTCTTTGTATTCTTACTCTATTTTACTTTATGAAATCTATTTTATTCATGATGTTTGTTTCATTCACCATGTCTGAGTAGATTCCTTGTTAGGTTTAGGGTTATTGAAAGGTATTTGATGGATTGATAAATTGGATTGAATTGTTAGGAAAATCTATAGAGTTCTTCACCTAGACTTGAGATTACTGCTTATTCTAGCCTCACGACCTAGAATCTGATATTAGGTTGATTAATTGGCACGAAAGTGTGATTAGTTTCCTGAACTAGTGTTTGGTGAGAAAAAGACCTATTCGCAAAGAAATTTAGTTTAGGATTTTGTGAACAATTGAACCCGATCATTAATGCTTGTTTGAATTCATAGGATTTGCAAAGAAATTTGGAATTCTAGGTTTAGACATAGATAATCTTTGCAGCGACGGTTGGTTGATTTTATATAGGTGTTTCAAGTTCAAGAACGGTGCTTATTTTATTCTTGATATTTTATTTGATTTACAATTCTGATTTACCTGCGAATTTCCCTAGGCTTAGCGCTTTCCTAATTGATCTTTCTACTTGTTTTTAATCGTTTTGCTATTTTAATTACATTTATTTTACTTAGCTTAATTCATATTCTGAAATTTATTGAGTGATCATCTTGAGTCTTTGTGGTTCGACCCCTAATTTACTACAGCTACTACTTAGGTACTTTTAGGGTATTATATTTGAGCATATCAAATTATGGGGCCGTTGCCAGTGACTCTAATTTTGCCATTAGATTTTAGTTTAGAATTTCTACTAAGTTGTCGAGCATCGATCGATACTCGTCTTAATCCCTGTTACTTACGTGCTTTAACTTCTGTGTGTTAGGTGTATGCAAAATCGTGAGACCAGAAGAAGCAAGAACAAGCAGTTGGCCAATCTATCCAACAAAGAACTAGCTGATTTAGGGCGCACGATCAAAAGGCAAAAGAAGCAAACAGAGATGAACAATCCAATTGTGCTCGCAAGTAATGAAGCTGGAATATTGAGAGATCATGAAGGTCAACTGTGTAACGAGCAAGGACTGAGGCTTGATGCAGAAGGAAACATCGATGTCCCTGCACCGGTAGCCAACGAGGTTGTCTCACCAGCTGTGCATGGGAATGTTGGGAATGCTCTGGTTAATCGCGCTAGGACGCTTGGGGAGTACAACAGACCCGATCAGTTCTATGCCAATCTGCCTGCGATTCGAATTCCCACTTTTCAGAGGAATGACTTTGAGCTGAAGCCTGCATACTACACTCTCGTGGGCCAGCATCCTTTTCATGGTCTTTCTCACGAGCACCCCATGGATCGCATCGAGAGGTTCAAAGATTTGGTCACTAGTATTAAGTACAATGGAGTGCCCAATGAGTTCCTCTTTTGTAAGCTTTTCCCATACTCTCTTGGTGGGGATCAGCTTACTGCCTGAAGCAGTTGCCTCCTGGTTCTCTGACTACTTGGGAGGAGACTAAGAATGCGTTCCTGAACAATTTCTATGATGATGCGAGGTCCGAAGAGCTCAGGAACAAGATCTCCTAGTTTTCTCAGGGAGCAACTGAGGTATTCAAGGTTGCTTAGGTGAGATTCCGATCTTATCAGAGGGATTGTCCTCATCATGGTTCTCACAAGTTCAGTTGCTGGGTATTTTCTTCCGAAGGATAGATTGGAGATATCAGATGGCTCTAGATGCTGCGAGCAATGGAAATTTCAACACGAGGTAACCTGAAGATGCTTATGTGCTGATTGAGAACTTGGCGTCTAGCAACAGCACCAAGAATGCCGACTACGAGCGGAAGAAGTAGAATGGGAACATCGACGGACTGCACATTGCTGAGGTACATGCGTAGCTGGATTCGGTACACAATTTGTTGATGGGCAAGCAGCAGAAGGCAGTGCATTTTGCTGAAAAAGTCGAGAACGTAGAAGAAGGTGAAGAAGAGGATGTTAACTACATTGGTGGTAATGGATTTCAGAATTCGTCGTACAACCGCAGTTTCACCAACAGCTCTCAGAGAGGAGGATTCAAGTCTGACTTCAAACCCACAAGTTTCAGAGCAAACTCTTTTGCTCAGAAACCGTTCTAGAACAGCAGAAACACTCGCACATATGGAAATTCATCCTACCAGACACCACCTCCCAAGACTCAGGAAAGAAAGGTTGAATCCATGCTTGAGCAGATTCTTGAGGGGCAGCAGAAGATGACTGTTGATTTCAATGGGAAGATGGATGCCTTGTATATTGACCTGAATGGGAAAATCGAAGCCCTTAACATTCATCAGAAGAAATTGAAAACTCAAGTTGCCCAGACTACAGAAACAGTCAAGAGACAGGATGAATTCCTTCCCGGAAATACGGTGAATCCACGGGAGCACGTTCACGCTATCACCTTGAGAAGTGGAAAGGAAGTCAGTCTAGGAATGAAGAAAACTTATTCTGCAAAGCAGCTCATCTATCTTTCTGGAGACGACGACGATGAGACTCCTGAGATTACTCCAGCATCGATCGACACTCACCTAGTGTCGACCGATACCAACCTAAATCGATCGATACCCGTTCAACGATCCGTAGAGGCAGTTGTACTACCACTAGTATCGACCGACACTAGTCCAGACATCGAGAAGAAGCAAGGTGCAGTGAACACTGGGAGGATTTACGTGCCTAAGATACCTTTCCCTCGACCTCCTACCAAGACTAAGAAGGAAGTGGAAGAAGCCAGATGCAAAGAAATGCTAGAAAAGTTGGTTGTTGAACTCCCCTTCGTCGATGTTATCATGACTTCACCAGCTTTCAGAAGGTATATCAAGCGACTGGTATCAGGTAATGTGAATCTTGAGGAGGGAGTGCTGAGGATCACTCACGAGTGTAGTGCTATCCTGCTCAACAAGATTACAGAAAAGCTACCAGACCCTGGAAGTTTCGTCTCTGACTGCACAATCTTTACAAAAAGGTTCGAGCGGTCCCTCTTCGATCTCGGTTCCAGGGTCAACCTCATGCCATATTCAGTGGCTAAGAGAATGGGGATGACAGACTTCACACCCACTAGAATCTCTCTAATTCTTGCTGACCGCTCAGTTCGATTTCCTGAAGGATTACTCGAGGATGTCCCAATAACGATCGGAGACTGTTTGGTCCCAACTGATTTCATAGTCGTGACGTACGACGCGGAGCCAAGAGATCCACTGATTTTGGGCAGACCCTTTCTAGCCAAAGCATGCGCTCTGATCGACTGCAAGAATGGAAGGATATCCTTTAACATTGGTGATCTGATCATGACCTTCAACATGGAGAAGATGATGAAAAAGCCAACCATTGATGGGCAGACATTCTTCGTCGACACCTTCAGTGATATCTCGGACGAGTACTTCATGAGGTTACACCCTGAGAACCCGTTGGAGAGAGCATTGGTCTGTTCAGCTGATTCAGAGATGAATTCGAGTGAGGTTGCTGCAGAGTACGCCAAGATACTTGACAACAGCCATGAGGTATCGAGCGACACCACTGAGAGCATCGATCGACAACAGCTATTTTTGCCCGTGGAAGTGGTTGTCACTCCTACACGATCTGATTCGTTTCACGACTGGAGTGAGGAGAAAGCTCCTAAACTAGATCTTAAACCACTTCCAGCCAATCTGAGGTATGTCTTTCTTGGCCCTAACTCAACATATCATGTGATTGTTAATTCTTCTTTAAACAACGCAGAGGTCGCCTTAATGCTGAGCAAGCTGCGCAGGTATCGCAAAGCTCTCGGCTATTCTCTTGGTGATATTTTAGGTATATCACTGGATCTGTGCATGCATCGGATTCATCTGGAGGACGAGCCAAAAGCTTCAATTGAAAAGAAGTTGTGAAAAAGGAGATAATGAAGCTTCTGGACGCAGGGATCATCTACGCCATCTCCGACAGCAGTTGGGTCAGTCCAGTTCATATAGTACCTAAGAAAATAGGATTCACTGTGGTGAAGAATGAGAAGGACGAGCTGATCCCGACGAGAACGATCATTGGGCACCGCATGTGTATCGATTATAGGAAGCTGAATGCTGCTACTAGGAAAAATCATTTCCCACTGCCATTCATCGATCAGATGCTGGAGAGGTTAGCGAGTCACCCATATTACTGCTTCCTTGATGGATACTCAGGCTTTTTCCAGATCCTGATACATCCAGACGATCAAGAAAAGATGACATTCATGTCCCTACAGCACATTCGTTTACAGGAGAATGTTGTTTGAGTTATGTAACGCTCCAGCCATTTTCCAGAGATGTTTGATGTCGATTTTCTAAGATATGATCGAGGAGTTCATGGAGGTATTCATGGATGAATTTTCTGTTTACGGATCCTCATTTAAGGGTTGCCTCGACAACTTATGCAAGGTACTACAGAGGTGTGAAGAGAAACATCTGGTCCTGAACTGGGAGAAGTGTCACTTTATGGTTCAGGAAGGCATTGTTCTAGGACACAAAGTTTCTAAGGCTGGGATCGAAGTTGACAAAGCTAAGATTCAGGTTATGACAAGCCATTTGCCACCAACATCTGTGAAGGACATTCGAAGTTTCCTTGGTCAGTTCTATCGACGATTCATCAAGGATTTCTCCAACCTAGCTCGCCCACTTATTGCTCTTCTCTGTAAGGATGTCACTTTCGATTTTACAACCAAGTGTCTTGTCGCTTTCGAACAGATCAAGAAGGCACTGGTTACCGCTCCTATTGTTCAACCACCAGATTAGAACCTCCCTTTCGAGATTATGTGCGATGCGAGTGACTTCGCACTTGGGTCAGCTCTGGGTCAGAGGAAGGACAAGAAACTCCATGTCATTTACTATCTCAGCAGAACGTTAGATGATGCTCAGAAGAAATACAACACTACAGAGAAAGAGTTACTCGCCGTTGTGTTCTCTTTTGGGAAGTTTCGTTTTTATCTGATTGGGAGTAAGGTGACCATTCATACCGACCATACTGCTCTCAAGTATCTGCTGCAGAACAAGGATTTAAAGCCTCGCCTCTGCTGTTGGGTTCTACTGCTCCAAGGTTTTGATATTGACATTAAGGACAAGAAAGGTGTAGAAAATCGAGTTGCAGACCACCTCTCGCGAATGAGAATCGATGAAACCGTGCCTATTGACGATTCCCTACCTGAGGAGAAGATCTATTTCATCGAAACTGAGATTCGACATAATCCTGCTGAGATTATGCGAGTGCTGAGCTCCAGTATCGATAGACACTCACCCAGTGTTGGTCGATACTCTTACGAGATTCTGTAATCTCCCCGTGTCCAGAACTCGAGTATCGATCGACACCCATACATTGTCAGTCGACACCCGTTATCTACCAATGTTGTTTCGGCTACAAACCACTCTTCTGCTGAGGAATCTCTAGCTGTTGTAACCACTCCTGCTGAACCATGGTATGCCGACATAGCCAATTATCTTGCTGCGGAGTACGAACCAAAGCATCTCAAGAAGTATGAAAGGAAGAAGTTTATGCGGGATGTCAGACGGTTCTTTTGGGATGAACCTTACTTGTACAAGCACTGTTCCGACGGGATGTAGAGAAGATGTATCACTGAGACTGAGGTGCCAGAGGTTCTATATCACTGTCATGGATCTGAGTATGCTGGGCACTTTGCCATGTTCAAGACGGTCTCCTAAGTTCTTTAAGCTGGTTTCTAGTGGCCTACACTGTTCAAGGATGCTCACGCTTTTATCTCACATTGCGATGTCTGCCAGAGGAGAGGGAAGATCAGTAAGCGATATAAGATGCCACATAACCTCATCCTCGAGGTCGAAGTTTTTGACTGCTAGGGCATCGATTTTATGGGACCATTTCCTCCATCACGGCAGAATAAGTACATCTTGGTTGCTGTGGATTACATCTCCAAGTGGGTTGAAGCGATTGCTAGTCCCACCAACGATTCTTCCGTAGTCCTAAAGCTGTTCAAGACCATTATCTTTCCTTGATTTGGAGTTCCTTGGATTGTTATAAGTGATGGTGGCACTCACTTTATCAACAAGATTTTTGAAAAGCTGCTAAGGAAATATGGTGTGCATCATCGCGTTGCCACACCTTATCATCCTCACACGAGCGGACAGGTTGAGGTCTCCAACAGACAAATCAAGGAGATTCTAGAGAAGACAATTGGCGCTACACGGAAGGACTGGGCCACGAAGCTAGACGATGCACTTTGGGCTTACCGAACCGCTTTCAAGACACCACTTGGCACCACACCATTTCACTTGCTGTACGGGAAATCATGTCATTTTCTAGTTGAAATCAAGCATAAAGCAGCCTGGGCTACCAAATTGATGAATTTTGATATCAAGTCTGCTTCTCAAGGGAGATTGGCTCAACTGAATGAGATGGATGAGATCAGACAACTCGCCTATGAAAACTCCAAGCTGTACAAGGAATAGACGATGCACTTTGGGCTTACCGAACCGCTTTCAAGACACCACTTGGCACCACACCATTTCACTTGCTGTACGGGAAATCATGTCATTTTCTAGTTGAAATCAAGCAAAAAGCAGCCTGGGCTACCAAATTAATGAATTTTGATATCAAGTCTGCTACTAAAAGGAGATTGGATCAACTGAATGAGATGGATGAGATCAGACACCTCGCCTATGAAAACTCCAAGCTGTACAAGGAAAGGAAAAAGGAATATCACGACAAGAAGATCCTTTCTCGCCACTTCGAACGAAATGACCAGGTACTTCTGTATAACTCTCGTTTACTATTATTTCTTGGGAAATTGCGTTCTCGTTGGTCAGGTCCCTTCACAATCAAAGGATGTCCGCCCACATGGCGCAGTCGTGTTGATGAATGCTGAGGGAAAGGAGTTCACCGTCAATGGACAGCGAGTGAAACATTATTGGGCGAAAGCCGCCATCCCAGACGTCCACATAATGCCTCTGGCTGAACCACCGGTTGCCTGAAAGATCCCAATGTCAAGCTAATAACATTAAACAAGCGCTTGGTGGGAGGCAACCCACTGGTGAGTCGGTACATAGGTCTTTTCTTTCGTTTTCATTTTCATTTTTGTGTCTTGTGTCTTCATGTGAACCAGGTTCAGATGAGCAGTATCGATCGACACCTGTTAGTATCGATCGATACTACGACCAGGGAAACACAGTGCTATCATGTCATGAGTCTCGATTGACACCACTTACGGTATCGTTCTATACCCATTGTCGAGGTAAGTTTCTCTATAAAACCCTCGGGTTTTACTTCATCTTCTTCATTCCACCATCGCTCGACGCCGCACTCCACCTCCGAATTCTCTCACAAGTTTTTCATTTCTTAACCGATTTGATCGATTCCAAAGCCTATTCCGATCAGAATTTCATCATCATTGTCATTGTAGCATTCATTTTCTCGATCTGCAAGGTATGAAACTCGAAATCTCAATCTATGGATTCGTTGCCAGGTTTGAAAAAACTCTATTTTGCCTCTATCTAAGCCAATCTTAGGGCCATTGCACACTAGGCAGTACGACCTCTACCCCGACCTTGTCCGCCAGTTTCTTACGACAGCACGCTTCTACTACAGAGACGAAGTCCACCGTGACGCATTGGAGGGCACTCTGACCTTCCTGATTCGGGGCGTCCGCAATAGACTGCCGATCCCTGACCTCTGCCACATCTACGGTTTCGACCGCGACCTCAGGTAGGTAGCTCTGCCTACTCAGTTTCACGATGTCCAGGTCTTCTGGGGACACATCGGTCTTGAAGCCTACTACTCCAAGACTACCACGCAGATGGACGTTCGCCACCCCACTCTTTGCTACATCGTCCGCATACTGAGCAACACTCTCCTCTGCAAGATGGAGCCGAACAAGATGCAGATTTCTGAGCTTATTATCCTCTACAAGGCCGTCGACGACCTCATTCCCGAGGATCGATATGAGTGGCCCGAGTTGAACCTCGCGGTCAACATGGGTGCCATCTTCGCGCACCACTTGGTCTCTCTGAAGCCCAAACCATTCTCCGGACACAACTACGCCACTGCACGGATTAGACTCTCCGGACGCAACCATTCTCTGGACAATGATTCAGATGATTAGACTCTCTGTTTCCTTGATTTCACGTTATTTCTTTCCCTGTTCCTTTCCTTTTCTTTGTCTTTTCATTTGAACTCTTATGTCTCATTGTTAGTACTCTATTTATGTTGAACTTGTGGCTCTATTATGATCTTGTTGTTTCTAACTTGTGTTCCAGTTATCTAACAGTGCTTCGATCTAACATCTGATTCTCTGGGCATCAATTTCACGACCAAAGGTCTTTGTATCGATCGATATATTCTTGGTATCAGTCGATACTCGACAATATCGGTCGATACCCATTATCACACACGGGAAACCTTTGTGCAACCCTTCAGCCACTCTATTCTTTTGCTTTCTTTTGCCATCTCTGGGCAAGAAACACTTGGGACAGTATTGTCTAAGTGTGGGGGAGGTAGTTACTGACATGATGTTTGTTTTTCTTAGAGTCAAGTCATTTTTGAGTCAAAAATTTGTTTTATTGATTCAAAACCTGTTGGAGATTATGAACTTTTGCTTGAATCCATTGCTCTGACTTTGCTTTTAAGTGACCAATGTTACAGAATAAGTTCTAGATCAACTAAAAAAAAATCCAAAGACTGACCAATCAACTAGAAGCCTCCCATGTCTCCAACAGATTTCTTCTAAACCCTGAGCCAAATCATTTGCACTTCATCTCTGTGGTTAGTGTTTATAGAGCTTGATTCATCATTCATATCTGACAAAGGAACCCATGTGTTTGAAAATAATAGTATACCTCTCCCTTGACACACGTTGGTACATAAAATGCATAAAAGATGAGATGATTTCCGCCGAGTAGAGGGCTAGGAACACTTCTTGTGATCCCATTATTCTACTTGGATAAGGAATGATCACACAAAGGTCTAAAGCGAGGGGTAGGAACATTTCCCAGGACCCCATTATTCGTCTAAGGCTTTTGATACATTGAGAGAGGAGAACCGGGGATTCGGTGGCAAACACCATCAATACTCGCGTCTCAAACCTTGATTTGTATATGCGAAGCTAAAAAAAAATGTATAAAAATAAAGAACATAAAAAGAGATAAGTCTTGGAGAGAGGAAAACAATACCAAAGTATGTAATTTGGGTGGTTCTTTTGTCATGATATCATATGAGTAAGAGTCTAGAAAGTTCTTGAACATTGGTTGCAGTGATGGAACTAGCAATGAAGGGATTATTATGTTGATGCTATGAGATAATGTGTGGAATCTGGGAAGTTGCGAATGTCTACGGAGAAGTACATGGTGGTTAGATTCGAATCTGGTTAGGTAATATCTCGAAAGCTTAGGAAAAAGGTTATTGCAACACTTCAAGAACAGGCGAGTCTCCGTGTTTTCAAACCTTTTCCTCTGGTTTGGTTTTCTGTTTGCCTGTGGGCAAGCAAAGACTAAGTCTGGGGGAGTTGATATATCATGGTTTTAACCCGTTTTTAACCATGATATAAGTCCTTTAGTTTTAGTCTTTCAGAGTCTTTTCAGGAATTAGGAACTATTGGAGCTGAATTGGATTTATCGAAGTTTCTGGAGCATCTCGGAGCTGAAGCAGTTCAGGAACTGAAGCTTAGTATCGATCGACACCACAATGTGTCGATCGACACCGACATTTGGAAGAAACGTAACTCAGCATTTCTTTATCGATCGATACCATTTATGGTATCGGTCTATACCGATAGCCAAGAGAGTGAGAACACGCAATCCTCAGCAAGTTCAAAGAAGAAACAGAAGATTTCCTTATTTATGATTTAGCCCTAGACATGTTTTTAGCTTTATAATTAGGCTTTTCAGCCACCTTGAGACAGACAACTGATACTTGGAGATAGAGTTTTGCAACAGAGTTTTGGGAGAAGAACCTTGAACCCTCTTTGTATTCTTACTCTATTTTACTTTATGAAATCTATTTTATTCATGATGTTTGTTTCATTCACCATGTCTGAGTAGATTCCTTGTTAGGTTTAGGGTTATTCAAAGGTATTTGATGGATTGATAAATTGGATTGGATTGTTAGGAAAATCTATAGAGTTCTTCACCTAGACTTAAGATTACTGCTTATTCAAGCTTCGCGACCTAGAACCTGATATTAGGTTGATTAATTGACACGAAAGTGTGATTAATTTCCTGAACTAGTGTTTGGTGAGCGAAAGATCTATTTGCAAAGAAATTTGGTTTAGGATTTTGTGAACAATTGAACCTGATCATTAATCCTTGTTTGAATTCATAGGATTTGCAAAGAAATTTGGAATTCTAGGTTTAGACATAGATAATCTTCGCAGCGCCGGTTGGTTGATTTTATATCTGTGTTTCAAGTTCAAGAACGGTGCTTATTTTATTCCCAACATTTTATTTGATTTACAATTCTGATTTACATGCAAATTTCCCTAGGCTTAGCGCTTTCCTCATTGATCTTTCTACTTGTTTTTAATCGTTTTGCTATTTTTAATTACATTTATTTTACTTAGTTTAATTCATATTATGAAATTTATTGAGTGATCATCTTGAGTCTTTGTGGTTCGACCCCTAATTTACTACAGCTACTACTTAGGTACTTTTAGGGTATTATATTTGAGCATATCAACTTTTGGCGCCGTTGCCGGGGACTTTAATTTCGCCATTAGATTTCAGTTTAGAATTTTGACTAAGTTGTCGAGCATCAATCGATACTCATCTTAATCCCTGTTACTTACGTGCTTTAACTTCTGTGTTTCAGGTGTATGCACAATTGTGAGACCAGAAGAAGTAAGAACAAGCAGTTGACCAATCTATCCAACAAAGAACTAGCTGATTTAGGGCGCACGATCCGAAGGCAAAAGAAGCAAACAGAGATGAACAATCCAATTGTGCTCGCTCGTGATGAAGCTGGAATTTTGAGAGATCAGGATGGTCACCTGTGTAACGAGCAAGGACAGAGGCTTGATCTTTCTACTTGTTTTTAATCGTTTTGCTATTTTTAATTACATTTATTTTACTTAGCTTAATTCATATTCTGAAACTTATTGAGTGATAATCTTGAGTCTTTGTGGTTCGACCCCTAATTTACTACAGCTACTACTTATGTACTTTTAGGGTATTATATTTAAGTATATCACACATATACACATGCTTTCTATTGAACTTCAACCACATACTATCTATGTTGTTTCCACATAAAGGACATCCCAATTTACCTTTTACTTTGCAGCCTGCGAGATTTTCATACGCAGGAAAATCACTAATAGTCCAAAGAAGCATTGCCTTAAGAGTAAAAGTAGTTTTACTAAAGGCGTCATATGTTAACTCTCCATACTTCCACATATGGTTTAAGTCCTCTATAAGGGGCTCTAAGTAGACATCAATACTATTACCAGGTTGTTGTGGACCAGGAATAAGTAAAGTAAGCATGATGTTCTCTTTCTTCATACATAGATGAGGAGGCAAATTATAATTTACTAACAGCACAGGCCAACAACTATACCTAGTATTCTTCATATTAAATGGATTAAATCCATATGTTGAAAGTCCAAGCCACAAATTACTTTCTTCAGCTGCAAAGGACAGGTACTTGTCATTCATTTGATCCCATGTAACAGAATCTACAGGGTGTCGGAGTTTTCCATCGCTGCTTTTGTTACTAAAATGCCACCGTAAGTCTTCGGCCATTTTCTCAGATCTGAACATCCTCTTGAGCCGTGGGATTATCGGAAAGTACTGTAACACTTTTTGGGGCATACCTTTCTTTACTTCACCAGTGTGGACGTTTATCTTCCACCGTAAAGCATTGCATTTTGGACAATTGTTGAGCCTCTTGAACTTCTTTCAGAATACAATGTCATGAGCAGTTCATCGAAGCTCATCTCAGACCAGCCATTTTGTTTCTTTATTCTGAACAGTGATACAATAGCTGATAACTTGCAATGGTTTGCACAGCTTGGATACAATGGTGTTTCAGCATCTGCTAGCTTTGCTAAAAACTCATCTTCTCTCTTGTCCTCACCCTCTGCAATTTCACCTAAGTCACCCTTACTAGCCAATTCTTCATCTAGATATTCTGCAGCTTTATATAAGCTAATAATCTCATCATTCCACTGAGAGAATTTTGTTTCACCTACAACACCTGAGTTCACTTCTCCATGATGATACCAATCACTCTCATGTAGCTTGTAAACCTCATCCATTCCCCTTCTTACAAGATGATCAACCACATCTGACCTTGAGTGACGATCTACATTGCGACAATCGATGCAGGGACATACAATCATATCTATATCTCCCCACATTGCAGCCACAGAACTTACAAAATCCCGAGCACCTCTCTCATATGCAGGATCAGCTCTTCAATGCAGAATTAAAGGGGAAAAAATATCTTTAAGTATCCAAACCGAAATTGAAGCCTAATATATAAGATTAAATTCCTTACCTACAGAGATGCACCCATGCTTTTCCCAACATTTTATGTTCTAACCTTAATTAAAACATTTCCAACAACAATTGAAACCGTAAAGCACCATTCAAGTTTATGTAAGAGTGTTTCAGAACAAACAACAACTCAGTCTCAGACAACATCAGAGCCACATCATATCAAACAAATGTCAGAACAATAGTATCTCAAGTTCAGGCAATTAATAAAGTATACTGTCATACACGTAACAAAATAAAACAAAACAACAGTATCAATATGTACTAAACTACAAGACAAACGAATAACAGCCATCGTAATGTACTATTTAGATAGTTAAGACTAACCTGCCGTGTGATTACAAGGAAACAGAAGCTTGAATTATCCAATAGTGCAATCCGAAACACTTGCAAAAACAAAACAAGATCAGTACGTGAATCATTGTAAGTAAAAGAAAAGAACTAAATAGAAACCTAGCTTTGTAGAGAATAAAATCAGGAGTAATTTGTCGCATTATGTTTTGAAAAAAGTTCAAGAGAACAAATGCCTTAAAAATCCTAAACATTCAAACTCAAAGTACACAGAGAGAAAGAAAATCATACCAGTCGATTTTAGCTCAATGTCGAATGTGACTCGAGAAAGATGCCAAATTTTGCTGAAGTATCTGACAAATGACAACATGTTTTATCAACCCGGCCAACAGAGATATCAGAGCTTATCGAAATTTCAAAGAAATATTGGAGATTCAGTTCTATACAAATGCTTCCTCATAAATCAATTCAGTTCCAATTCCAAAGGCAAGAAGCTCATTGAGCTTAAGTCGCCGGCAAAAGACAAATTAAAACAAATCAGAAGATTTGAAGAAGATGAAACCAAAATCTATTGAATACCTTTCACTTGGTGCGAGATGATGACCGGACTGAATAATAATGCTGGAATCGTCTCCGGCGGAAGATATCTCGCTGCCGCAAATGAGCTTCACGGAAGAGTCTCCAGCGGAAGCGATGACCTAATAGCTGATTTGGTAATTTTTTTTTTTTAGATATGTTTTATGTTTTTTTTTAGATGTGGGAGTCGAGACATATGTGTTGGCGGAATAAGTGCTTTCAGTGAAAATTTTACTAAGTATTGGCGAAATAAGTGTTTTTTGTTTCCCGCTTACTTATTTTCTATCATAGCATTGTTTAAGTGCTATTATATAGTTATCAAAATCAAAATTTTATCTTTCATAGCCGTAGTGAAAAATGAGTTTTGCTCCTTTGCTATCAATGTGATATTTTTTTGTAGTGCATCCTAACAAAAATTTCCGTTTATTATTTGAATTAAAAGCAAGCATTATGGATAGGATTGATTTGTTCCCAAATTTTTATTAGCAACTTTCGTGGTCTTCGGACCCTTTGCTCACCTAGGCTACAGTCAAACATTCCATTGCAACTATCGTTGTCCAGAAACATCTAAGATGATATTGATATATCATAGTTTTTACCCATTTTCAACCATGATATAAGTCCTTTTACTGAGTCCTTTTAGTAGTTTTAGAGTCTTTCAGAGTCTTTTCAAGATGTAGGCACAACTGGAGCTAAATTGGATTTATGAAGCTTCTGAAGCACATTGGAATTGAAGCAGTTCGGAGAACTAAAGCAGTTCAGAGAACTGAATCTCAGTATCGATTGACACCATCATCTGGAAGAAACACGATTAAAGATCTCAGTATCGATCGATACCATTCACGGTGTCGGTCGATACCAATAGTCAGAACGCGCATTCTTCGGAAGACCCGAAGAAAAAAAGAAGTTTTCCTTATTTTTCCAATGAACTTCAAAGCGTGTTTTTAGCTATAAAAATAGGTTTTTCAGCCTCGAGAGAGGGACAATCGATTCTTGGGAGATAGAGTATTCTTGCAATTGAGTTTTGGGAGAAGGATCTTGAACCCTCTTTGTATTGTTACTCTATTTTACTTTATGATATCTATTCTATTCATGATGTTTGTTTCATTTAACATGTCTGAGTAGATTCTTTGTTAGGTTTAGGGATTATTCAAAGGTATTTGATGAATAATTAAATTGGATAAATTGTTGGGAAAATCTATAGATTTCTTCACCTAGACTTGAGACTAATGCTTATTCTAGCGTCGCGAACTAGAATCTGATATTAGGTTGTTTAATTGACTCGAAAGTGTGATTAATTTCCTGAACTAGTGTTTGGTGAGCAAAAGAACTATTCGCAAAAAAATTTGGTTTAGGATTTTGTGAACAATTGAACTTGATCGTTAATGCTTGTTTGAATTTATAGAATTTGCAAAGAAATTTGGAATTCTAGGTTTAGACATAGATTGTCTTCGCAACGACAGTTGGTTTACTTTATATTTGTGTTTCAAGTTCAAGAAAGGTTCTTATTTTATTTCTTGACATTTTATTTCGTTGATAATTCTGATTTACCTGAGAATTTCCCTAGGCCTAGCTTTTTCCTCACTGATCTTACTACTTGATTTTATTTGTTATGCTATTTTAATTACACTTATTTTACTTAGCTTAATTCACATCCTGGAATCTATTAAGTGCAAATCTTGAGTCTTTGTGGTTCGACCCCTAGAATACTACAGCTACTGCTTAGATACTTTAGGGTATTATATTTGAGCATATCAAATTTTGGCGCCGCTGCCGGGGACTCTAATTTTACCATTAGATTTTGGTTTAGAATTTTGACTAAGTGTCGAGCATCGATCGACACCATTCAGGTATCGATCGATACTCGTTTTAATTCCTGTTACTTACGCGATTTGATTTCTGTGTTTCGGGTGTATGCAACATCGTGAGACCAGAAGAAGCAAGAACAAGTAGTTGACCAATCTATCTAACAAAGAGCTAGCTGATTTAGAGCGCAAGATCAGAAAGCAAAAGAAACAAGCAGAGATGAACAATCCAATTGTGCTCGCTCGTGATGAGGCTGGGGTTTTTAGAGATCACGAAGGTCATCTGTGTGACGAGCAGGGACAAAGGCTTGTTGCCGAAGGAAACATTGTTGCTCCTGCACCGGTAGCCAACGAGGTTATCCCACCAGCTGTGCGTGGGAATGTTGGGAATACTCTGGTTAATCGCACCAGAACACTTGGGGAATACAACAGACCAGACCAGTTCTATGCAAATCGGTCTTCGATTAGTATTCCCACTTTTCAGAGAAACGACTTTGAGCTGAAGCCTGCATACTACACTCTTGTAGGCCAGCACCCTTTTCATGGTCTTTCTCATTAGCATCCCATGTATCATATCGAGAGGTTCAAAGATTTGGTCACCAGTATCAAGTACAATGGAGTGCCCAATGAATTCATTTTCTGTAAGCTCTTCCCATACTCTCTTGGTGGAGATGCAACTTACTGGTTGAAGCAGTTGCCTCCAGGATCTCTGACTACTTGGGAGGAAACTAAGAATGCATTCCTGAACAATTTCTATGATGATGCGAGATCCAAAGAGCTCAGGAACAAGATCTCCCAGCTTGGGTTCGATTTCGGTCTTATCAGAGGGATTGTCCTCACCACGGTTTCTCACATGTCCAGTTATTGGGAATCTTTTTCAGAGGGATTGATTGGAGGTATCAGAACCTATGGATACACTCGCACCTATGGGAATTCATCTTACAAAAAACCACCTCCCAAGACTCAGGAAAGCAAGGTTGAAACTATGCTTGAGGGGCAGCAAAAGATGACTGTCGATTTCAATGGAAAGATGGATGCCTTTTACACTGACTTGAATGGAAAAATCGAAGCTTTTAACACTCATCTGAAGAAGCTGGAAACTCAGGTGTCCCAGACTGCAGAAACTGTTAAGAGACAGGGTGGTTTCCTTCTAGGAAAAACAGTGAATCCAAGGGAACACGTTCACGTTATCACCTTGAGAAGTGGAAGAGAGGTCAGTCCAGGGGTGAAGAAAACCTACTCTCCAAAACAGCTCGTCGAACTTGCTGGAGACGACGACGATGATATTCCTGGAATTGCACAAGCAACGATCGACATCCGCTCAAAGTTCTGCAGGACCCGTTGCACAACCACAAGCATCGATCGATACTCCCCCGGTATCGATCGATACCAGTCCAGACGTCGAGAGGAAACAGTCCACTGGACACATTGGGACAGTCTACGTGCCTAAGATACCTTTCCCTCGACCCCCTGCCAAGACTAAGAAAGAAATAGAGGAGGCCAGATGCAAGGCAATGCTAGAAAAGTTGGTTGTTGAACTCCCGTTCGTCAATGCTATCATGACTTCACCAGCTTTCAGAAGGTACATCAAGAGGATGGTGTCAAGCAATGTGAATCTTGAGGAAGGAGTACTGCGAATCACTCACGAGTGCAGTGCAATTCTTCTCAACAAAATTCCAGAAAAACTACCAGAACCTGGAAGTTTTGTATTGGATTGCACAATTTTCACTAAGAGGTTCGAACGCTCCCTTTGCGATCTTGGTTCCAATGTAAACCTCATGCCATACTCGGTAGCTAAGAGAATGGGGATGACAGACTTCACACCTACTAGGATCTCCCTAATTCATGCTGACCGCTCAGTGCGATTTCCCAAAGGATTACTCGAGGACGTTCCAATTATGATCGGAGACTGCTTAGTCCTGACTGATTTCATAGTCCTAGAGTACGATACTGAACCAAGAGATCCACTGATCTTGGGAAGACCTTTCCTAGCTACAGCAAGCGCCCTGATCGACTGCAAGAATGTGAGAATATCCCTCAACATTGGTGATCTGATCATAACCTTCAACATGGGAAAGATGATGAAGAAGCCAACCATAGATGGGCAGACATTTTTCATCGATACCGTTAGTGATATATCAGATGAGTATTTCATGCGACAACACCCTGAGAACCCATTGGAGAGAGCACTGATTTGTTCAGCTGACACAGAGATAGAGTCCAGTGAGGTTGTTGCTGGGTACGCCACGGTCCTTGACAGAAGTGCTGAAGAACTGGCTGTCTCTCGTGGCAGATCTGATTCGTTCGGCGATTGGAGTGAGGAGAGAGCTCCTAAACTCGATCTTAAACCACTCCCCGCCAACCTGAGGTATGTCTTTCTTAGCCCTAACTCTACATATCTTGTGATTGTTAATTCTTCTTTAAACAACGCAGAGGTCGCTTTACTGCTGAGCAAGCTGCGCAAGTAGTGCAAGGCTCTCGGCTATTCTCTTGATGACATTGCAGGTATATCACCAGATTTGTGCATGCATTGGATCCATTTGGAGGATGAGTCAAAAGCTTCGATCGAGCATCAGAGGAGGCTTAACCCGAATCTGAAGGAAGTGGTAAAGAAAGAAATCATGAAACTCTTGGAAGCAGGAATAATCTATGCCATCTCTGACAGCTGTTGGGTCAGTCCCGTTCATGTCGTCCCTAAGAAAGGAAGATTCACAGTGGTAAAGAATGAGAAAGATGAGCTGATTCCAACGAAAACTATCACTGGGCACCGCATGTGTATTGATTACAGGAAGTTGAATGCGGCGACAAGGAAAGATTACTTCCCAATACTATTCATCGATCAAATGCTAGAAAGGTTGGCAAGTCACCCATACTACTGCTTCCTGGATGGATTCTCAGGCTTCTTCCAGATCCCTATACATCCAGATGATCAGGAGAAGATGACGTTCACTTGTCCCTACGGCACGTTCGCTTACACGAGAATGCCGTTTGGGTTGTGTAACGCTCCAGCCACCTTTCAGAGATGTATGATGTCAATTTTCTCAAATATGATCGAGGATTTCATGGAGGTGTTTATGGTTCAAGAACGCATAGTTCTGGGACACAAGGTTTCTAAGGTTGGAATCGAAGTTGATAAGGCTAAGATTCAGGTCATGACGAGCCTCCTGCCACCAACATCTGTGAAGGACATTCAGAGTTTCCTTGGTCATGCCGGGTTCTATCGCAGATTCATTCAGGATTTCTCCAAGTTAACTCGTCCACTTACTACTCTTCTATGTAAGGATGTCACCTTCGATTTTACACCAAAGTGTCGCATCGCGTTCGAACAGATCAAGAAGGCATTGGTTACTGCTCCTGTTGTTCAGCCACCAGATTGGAACCTCCCTTTTGAGATCATGTGTGATGCGAGTGATTTCGTAGTTGGGTCAGTTTTGGGACAGAGGAAAGATCAGAAGCTTCATGTCATATACTACGCCAGCAAAACACTGGATGAAGCTCAAAATAACTATAGTACTACAGAGAAGGAGTTACTTGCCGTTGTGTTCTCTTTTGAGAAATTTCGTTCTTATCTGATTGGGTTGCCTGGATCTTGAGTAAGGTGATCGTTTATACAGACCATGCTGCTCTTAAGTACCTATTACAAAATAAGGATTTGAAACCTCGTTTATGCCGATGGGTTCTACTGCTCCAAGGTTTCGACATCGAAATTAAAGATAAGAAAGGAGTAGAGAATGGAGTTGCAGACCATCTCTCACGAATGAAGATCGATGACGCTTTTCCTATTGATGATTCCTTGCTTGAGGAGAAAATCTACTTCATAGAAACTGGAATTCGACACAACTTAGATTCGGCTCTGCCACTACAGGACGCAAGCATCGATCGACACCCCAGTGGTATCGATCGATGCCCTCACGAGTTGTTGCAATCTGTTCAAAATGTCAGCATCGATCGACACTCCTTCGGTATCGGTCGATACTAACTATCTTCCAGTGCTGATTCGTCTGCAGATCATTCTACTGCTGAGGAATCTTTGGCTGTCACTACTCCTACTGAGCCTTGGTATGCTGACATAGCTAACTACCTTGCTGTAGATTATGAGCCAAAGCATCTCAAAAAGTATGCTAAGAAGAAATTTATTCGAGATGTCAGACATTACTTTTGGGATGAAACATACCTGTACAAGCACTGTTTTGATGGGATTTACAGAAGATGTATAGCTGAGACTGAAGTGCCGGAAGTTCTGTACCACTACCATGGATCTGAGTATGCTGGGCACTTCGCCACATTCAAAACGGTTTCTAAGGTTCTGCAAGCTGGTATCTGGTGGCCTACACTATTCAAGGATGCTCATGCTTTTATTTCACATTGTGATGTCTGTCAGAGAAGAGGGAAGATCGGCAAGAGACATGAGATGCCACAGAACTTCATACTTGAAGTAAAAGTTTTCGATTGCTGGGGCATTGATTTTATGGGACCTTTCCCTCCATCGCGACAGAACAAATACATATTGGTCGTCGTCGATTACGTCTCCAACTGGTTGGAAGTGATTGCTAGTCCTACCAACGACTCCTCCGTCGTTTTAAAACTGTTCAAGACCATTATCTTCCCTCGATTTGGAGTACCTCGAGTTGTTATAAGTGATGGTGGCACTCACTTTATCAACAAGATCTTCGAAAAGCTGCTGAGAAAGTACGGCGTGCATCACCGCGTCGCCACACCTTATCACCCTCAGACCAGCAGACAAGTCGAGGTCTCCAACAGACATATCAAGGAGATTTTGGAAAAGACAATTGGCACAACACGGAAAGATTGGGCACTGAAACTCGACGACGCTCTTTGGGCTTACCGGACCGCGTTCAAGACACCACTCAGCACCATACCATTCCATTTGCTGTACAGGAAGGCATGTCATCTTCCTGTTGAGATCGAGCACAAAGCAGCCTGGGCTACTAAGTTGATGAATTTCGACATCAAGTCTGCTGCTCAAAGGTGATTGGTTCAACTCAATGAGCTGGATGAGATCAGACACCTCACCTATGAAAACTCCAAGCTGTACAAAGAAAGGACTAAGGCCTATCACGACAAGAAGATCCTCTGGCTGAACCACCAGCTGCCTGACTAATCCCAATGTCAAGCTAAGGACATTAAACAAGAACTTTGTGGGAGGCAACCCACTGGTGAGTCTGTACATAAGTTTTTCCTTTTGATTTTTGTTTTTGTTTTGTCTTGTGTTTTCACGTGAACCAGGTTCAGACGACAAGCAGCGATCGACACCCAGGTAGTATCGATCGATACCGGGACCAAGGAAAAACTGTGCTATTATGATGCGAGCATTGATCGATTCCACTTACGGTATCGGTCGATACCCACCACCCAGATAAGTTTTTCTATAAAACCCTCGGGTTTTCTTCTTCACGCCCTCATTCTCCATCGATCGACTCCGCAGTCTCTCCCGAACTCCCTCTCACCATCTCTTCATTTCTTCATCATTTTACTCGATTTTAAACCCTATTCCACTCAGATTTTTGCCCTCATTATCATTCTACTGCTCACTCCTTTGATCTTTGCCCTAATACACTCGAAACCCTTACTCTTAGATTCGTTGGCAGGTTCGGAATTTCGGTTTCGATTTCCTCTGTTTTCGATTTCCTGCCCTGTTTCCTGTCGTGTTTCGCTCTAGAGGAAAGGGATAGAAAATGATAGGGATGGAGTAACTTGCGAAATTCGTTGATATGTTGTGATGATTGAGTTGGAGTACACTGTATCTGTGGATATATGTTAAATTACTCCTCTGTTTTTCTGCATTACCTGTAAGACGTTGTTATATAATTTGGTATTGGATTTGTTTTGGTTTACAGATGGCTCCCCGCAAGAAGGCACGTCATGCCGAAGCCACAGGCTCTAATCCCCATGTCGTGAGTTCAGCCTCCAGGACAAAGTGGAAGCTTTCTGTGGATCATTCTGGCATGCCGGCATCATCGCAGCTGTTCTGACCAGGGATCGCTACAGGGTTCTGAAGGGTGGTTTCACAGATTCCACAGGTCCCTAGAGTTTCCTTGAAGTCCACATCAGCGACCTGAGAGCTGCGCCACATCATTCACCGTCTCCCTCTGCCCCTGTTGTTGCTGCCAGGCCTCCCTGGCCTAAGTTTGAAGGGAAGAAGATTATCCCGAGGCGTGACTGGGCAGGTTTGCCCAAGGAGGAGACTGAGAGCGACGCCTGCGTCTATAGACCAATTGCTGAGGAGTGGGACGACTACGACACGTTGTTCTACAACGAGTGGCTGCGTGTTACAGTGGTCCCTACACGCTTCATCGATCTTCACACCATGCGTCGTCTTGGCATCGACGTGGATCTCTCTGCCATGCTCGATAAGATTGGTATGGGGACGTTATACTCACGCCAATACGATCTCTACCCCGACCTTATTCCTAGCTACAGCACGAGTCTACTACAGAGACGAGGTCCACTGCAATGCTTTGGATGGCACTTTGACCTTCCTGATTCGAGGGATCCGTTACAGGCTGCCAATCCCCGATCTCTGCGATGTCTACGATTTTGACCGCGATCTCCAGTAGGTAGCTCTGCCTCCCCAGTTTCATGATGTGCAGGTCTTCTGGAGACACATTGGTCTAGGAGCATATCACTCCAAGACTACGACGCAGATGGACTTTCGCCATCCCACTCTTTGTTGCGTCGTCCGTATTCTGAGCAACACCCTTCTTTGCAAGATGGAGCCGAACAAGTTGAGGATATCAGAGCTGATCCTATTGTACAAGGCTGTCGGCGACCTCATCTCTGAGGATATATATGAGTGGCCCGAGTTGAACCTCGCGGTCAACATGGGTGCCGTCTTGGCGCATCACTTGGTCTCTTTCAAGACTAAACCATTCTCTGGACGTAACTACTCCTCGGCGCGGAAGACAGAGTCAGTTGGCAACCTCTCACTCCCATCTTCGAGCATTTTGACATCTCCACTTCAGAGTGCTCGATCGTCACAGCTCGCTCTCTCATGGACGAGCAGCATATGCAGCATATGCGTTGGCTGAAGCCAACCCGCGCTGGTGTCTTCCTACTACAGACGGCAAGCTCTTTGTGTACCTGCCAACCTGAGCTCTGACCACCATCGGAGGCGATGTCTCTAAGCTTCACTTTGATCCAGATCTGAGTCTGCTTTCGGTTGCTACGGCTACACGAGAACGCGCTCCGCCACGACTCCTATCCACCCCGGTCGATGCTGATGGAGCACCCGCAGCTGACTTTGCTGGAAGTCAGCCCCGCTGTTCACAGCGCCACCAGACATCTGCTCCTGCCCTTTCTTTTCCTCCACCACCGGATCTGCCGATGGAGACCGCCTCCTTTAAGAGGTACGTCGTGGAGAACCTACATAGCATCTGGGCCGCTGTCTCTTGTTGCCGCTGCATGTCATCTATGGACGCATACTCTTCCACACCCGGCCCTTCATCCTGCTATGCTGTCTCCGACACTGATGACTCTTATGGCTAGACTCTGTTTCCTGGGTTTCACGATTTACCTTTCCCTGTTTCTTTTTCATTTTGTTTGTCTTTCATTTTGAACTTTTAGCTCTCTTTGTCAGTACTCATTGAACTTATGGCTATCTTATGATTTTGTTGCCTCTAACTCGTGCTCTAGTGATCTAACAATGCTTCCTCTAACATTTGGCTCTCTGGACACGATTTTTGGCATTAGTCTCACGAAACAGGATCGTGGTATCTATCGACACATTACTGGTATCGGTCGATACTCACCACGCATTGGTCGATACTGATTGAAGCATCGATCGATCCCCACAAAAACACACGGTACCTTTGCAAAACCCTTCGGCTATTCTGTTCTTTTGTTTTCTTTTGCTTTCTCTAGGCTTGACAACACTGGGGACAGTGTTGTTTAAGTTTGGGGGAGGTGGTTACTTACATTGTGTTCGATTTTTCTTAGAGTCAGCCATCTTTGAGTCAAATTTTGTTTTTCTTGAGTCAAAACCTCTTGGAGATTATGAACTTTTGCTTGATTTCATTGCTCTGATTTTGTTTTTAAGTAACCAATGTCACAGAACCAGCTCTAGGATCGACTAATGAAAAATCCAAAAACTGACCAGTTGACTAGAAAACACCCATGTCTCCAGCAGATTTCTTCTAAATCTTGAGCCCAATTTTGCACTTCATTTCTGAGGTTGGTATCCACTGAACTTGATTCATCATTCATATCTGACAAAGGAACCAATGTGTTTGGAAATTATTGTATACCTCTCCCTTGACACACATGATACAAACACAGAATGCATGAAAGATTGAAATTATTTCCGCCGAGTAGAGGGCTAGGAACACTTCCTGTTATCCCATTTTTCTACTTGGATAAGGAATGATCACACAAAGGTCTGAAGCGAGGGGTCGGAACATTTTCCGAGACCCCGTTATTCGCCTAAGACCTTTGATACTTTGAGAGGGGAGAACCGGGGATTTGGTGGCAATCACCATCAATACTCGCGTTTCAAACCTTAATTTGTGTATGCAAAGCTTAATCCAAATTCAAGAGCATAAAAAGAGGTAAGTCTAGGGGAGAGGAAAATCATGTCAAGGTATGAAACTTGGACCTAAAACTTGAAAATTGAGTAACTTACCTTAACAGATCGGAAATGAGACTAGGGTAAATGGATAGAGCTCGGAAAATTAATTAGAAAGCAACCAAAAATTGTTGAAAACGGTTTAGAAATGAGAAATTTATGGGTTGTGAAAAAACAAGTTGAGAGGTTTTGTAATAATGGTGGTGGAGGAAATCCGGGAAGAAGGAGAATAAGAAGGGTGAGTCGACCGGTTTAATCCGGTTCGATTAGAGTGAATTGAGCAGATTACTTCAGTTTTTAAAAATTTACCTGGGCACCAACAAATCAGTGATGGTGTGCATTTGATTGGTTGGTGAGAGTTTCAGAACCAATCAGTGCAACAACGTCAACCGATCGGTTGGCGTTCCTAAATTCGCATCCTCTCCATTTTTACACCAGATTCGAACGTCTAAAACCTAAGATTTTTAGACTTCAGAGATTGTGAATAATCCAAATTTCAATGTTAAAGAATTCAACTTAAAAGAAATAAAATAACTAATGCAAAGGAAAGAAGAAAAACTAATGGGTTGCCTTCCATCTAGCGCTTGTTTAGATTCTCGACCTTGATTTTGTTGCAATCACTTTGTTGGTGAGTTGGTACTCTCATTGTTCCTTGGCGTATGAGGGATCTTAACAATAGGCTCGCGTTTGACTTTTACATGGAGCACTAGGCGGAAGGGTGGGATTGTACACTTCTTTGTCAACATAGTTTAAACACATCCTCTTCCTTGGAAAATCCATCACGGCCCCAAAGGTAGCTAAAAAGTCTCTCCCAAAGAGGATTTGTGGCTGTACATCGCTGAATATTGAATATATATGAAAGTCGACCATTACGTCACATCCTCCAACATCCACGATCACATCTTGAAGTTCTCCCAAGTGTAGCAAATCGAATCATCCGCTAGGCGTATTCTTATGTATGATGGGGGCGGATTAGTATACCCGATTAGTTTTAGGATTGATTCTGGCATAATATTGCAGGAAGAGCCGATATAACACAAGGAACCTTTGAAGAGGATGTTATCTATGTTCACGGGGACAATAAACCTTCTAGGAGAGTCCATCTTTCACAAATTCATGCGAGGTCTCCCGGGCATCCTTTAGATATCATCCTTTTGATATCCGCGGGGTCTCGTCACTTAGAACGAACAATTTTTGGAAATATGGATGTTTCCAAAGATCATCAAATCCTAACTCAAACGGTAATCCCTTCATAAGCTCTACAAACTTTTGATGTTAAAATCCCAAAATCTTCCTTTTTGGTCCTCTCATCACACCCCTCAGAGGAATGAATCTTGGTGCCAGCTAATGAGTTGTAGCACAAATCCTAGTAGTCCTTCCCATCATACATGCTCTTGTCTCTGTTCCTTCGTCCATCATCTGAATCACCAAAGGTTCGATGCGATAGCCTTGTCCTTTAGGCAAGGATGATTGAAGGGCAGTTCCTCCAGCATGGAACCGGTTAAGAGTATTAAACCTCCCAAAATAGCCCTAGCAGTCCTAGCAAAAAATCGTTGACCGAACGGTTGGTTGGAGAAACCGATCAGTCTTCAAAGTGGTCCATAATTGATCTGTGGTTGACGTGCATCAACCGGTCCTTGAACTGCTCCCATACCGATGGGTATAGCATCAGCATTGATCGGTTAATGGATGTTCTCAGCATCATTCCTCTCTGAACAAAATCTTTCAACAACAACATCAACGTCAGCTATGTGTTTCATTCTGCCAATCCTCTGGCACTGTCTACCCAAACGTTCCATTTTAAAAATTCATTGTTGTCTGGTTGTAGCAAATTGTTAGAACCTTGGCTCTTTCTTTGCATAAACCTTTGAATTCAACATAGAAGAAGAAAATAAGTAAGGAAAAAATAAGATAAATTTATACACAAACAAGAAACCCTAGACGAAACTTTTACTATAAATCCAAAGGCAGTTGTTAATGGTCCCTGGCAACAACGCCACAAACTTGTTGAGTGTAAGTTTTATCCCAAATAATATCGCAAATGTACGATAACACCGTTATAGTATTTAAGAATCAAATCCACAAGGACCAAACCAATTACACTATGATTATGATAATTATTACCTAGCTAGGGAAAATTAATATAATTTTTGTTTTTCTAAGCACCTAATAAGCTAAATATAAACAATGATGAATAAATTAGGCAAAGGGAATCATCAAGATATCCTAAACAAGCAACATGCATGCATACCAGAAAGCATCAAAACCATCCTCGAACTCACTCAACGATATAAAATATTCTAGTGCCCCGGTGATAATTAGTAAGCTAACAACCCAAAAAACTATTTTTTATTATTTGAATTAAAAGCAAGCATTAAGGATAGGAATGATTTGTTCACAAAGATTCTCAACTATCGTTGTCTTTGGACCATTTGCTTACCTAAGCTACTATCAAACATTCCGTTGCAACTGTTGTTGTCGAGAAACATCTAAGATCATATTCAGACTGCCATCTAGGATAAACATTAAAACAACCTATGCAAAGAATCAAAACATGAATCTCAATATGAACATGCATAATACTTATCTAAAACATCCTAATAGAAACTTTACAACTTATCAGAGAATTAATCAAGAAGGGTAAGATAGAGCAACACAAATATGAAGAGGATGTTATCTATGTTCACGGGGACAACAAACCTTCGAGGAAACTCTATCTTTCTCAAAGTCATGTAGGTCTCCTAGGCATCCTTATTTCAGATATCTTCCTTTTGATCTTTGCGGGGTCTTGTCTCTTAGAGCGAACAATTTCTGGAAATAGGGTTGCTTCCAAAAATCATCGAATCATAATTCCAATGGTAACCCCTTCAAAACCTTTACAAACTTTCGATGTTTAAATCCCAAAATATTCCTTTTTGGTCCTCTCATCACACCCTCCGGAGGAATGAATCTTGGTGCCAACTAAGGAGTGGGTTGGCGAGCTGTTGCACGAATTCTAGTGGTCGTAGCCATCATACATGCCCAATCTTTGTTCCTCCATCCGTCATCTGAATCACCGAAGGTTTGGTGTGATAGCCTTTTCCTTGAGGTGAGAATGATTGGAGAGCGGTTCCTCCAGCATGGAACTGGTTAGGATTATTGAAACCTCCTAAAATAGCCCATGCAGTCCCAGCAAACAATCATTGAACGAATGGTTGGTTGGGGAAACCGATCAATCTTCGAATGGGTCCATAACCATCGGTTGTTGACGTCCACTGACCGGTCCTTAAACTGCTCCCATACCGAATGGTCTAGTATCAGCACCGATCCGTTGATGAATGTTCTAAGCAACAATCCTCTCAGAACCAACTCCTTCCACAACACCATCCACGTAAGCTACGTGTTCCATTCTTCCAATCCTCTAGCACTGTCTACCCAAATGTTCCATTCTTGATAATTCATTGTTGTCTGGTTGTAGCAAATTGTCAGAACCTTGGCTCCTTCTTTGCATAAACCTTCGAACACGAGAAAAAGAATAAAATAAGTAAAGATAAAGAAAAGATAAATTGATTCACAAACAAGAAAATAAAACACTAGACAAAATTTTAACTACAAATCCAAAGGCACTTGTTAAATGTCCACGGAAACGGCGCCGATAACTTTTAAGTTTTACCCCAAATAATATCTCAAGTGTACGATAACACCGCTATAGAATTTAAAGATCGAATACACAAGGACCAAAAAATTCACACTATGGATAATGATAATTATAACCTAAAAATTAACATAATTTTTGTTTTTCTATATAAGCTAAATATGAACAATGATAGATAAATAAGCGGGGATCTTAAAGAAATCCTAAACAAGCAATATGCATGCAAATGAGAAAACATTAAAAACCATCCTCAAACTCAATCAAAGATATAAATTACCCTAGTGCCCAAGTAATAATTACTAAGCTCACGACCCTAACAAAAACTGTCGTTTATTATTTGAATTAAAAGCAAGCTTTAAGGATATGATTGATTTTTCAAAGAGGTTCCTAAAATCTGTCGCTGTCTTTGGACCCTTTGCTCACACAGGCTACAATCAAACATTCCATTACAACTATCGTTTTTGAGAAAAATCTAAAATCATATTCGGACTGTCATCTAGAATAAACATTAATAACAACCTAGGCAAAGAATCAAAACATCAATTTAAATATGAACATGCATAATACCTATCTAAAACATCCTAGCGAAAACCCTAAAACTTAAGAGAGAATTACTATGGTAGGGATAGAGCAACATGAATATGAAGAACTCACAAACATATTGCTAAAATCTACTCTTAAAACTAGAAATAAAACTCTAAGAGAAACATTATATCAATAACTATGAGAAAAGTATTTACAGGTGTTTATTGCTCTAAAGCTGGATGATTTGAGAGATAGGGATCGAGCCCTTCTTTTATAGTGCTAGGGAGAAGATAAAAATGAAAGTTTTGAGAGATTGAAATCTTCCAAAATCGTCAACATGGAAGTTTTCTAGAGCAACTGATTGGTGCTAAGGGCAACTAATCGGTGCTAAGGGCAACTTATTGGTGCTAAGGGCATTCGATCGGTCCTTCGGGGTCTTATTGATATGATCCTCCCAAGGAACTCACTCTACGGTTTGGGTATGGTTTTGGATAGGCTTTGCAAGCAACAGATTGCTTCAAAGGTTGTGGATCGAATGGTCTCACAAGGGTTGCGGAAGGCCCTTGATATTCCTCAATCGATTCTCAAGGACATTACTCACCAAAAGAATCGAAAGTTTTGTTGAATATTACTCATCAACAAGATCTAGAAATTCAGAAATGGTTTTTGATTAAAAGTCTAGATGAGTTCTCAAGAGAGTTCAAGAGAGAATATAAAGAAGAAAGAAGAGAGAGTCTTGGAACAAGCTCCAAGACACCTCGAAAATGACATAAAAATTAAAATAAAGTTTGAATGATAAAAATGGCTCCTCCTCTTCACAATTTCGTGGCTTTGACATCCAAAGGGGCCATGGGTCTGATTTATTCAACAAATGGGCTATGGTGAAGTGAAACAATTGCCTCATTAAAAACCTTGTCAAGAAAACCCATTGGGACAAAACTTGACAAGGGAAAAAGAGTACAATTGAATCACTTACCCATTCATTGAATAGTTTGAATCAAAACCAGAGTGGTTTGACTCACTTCTTCTCCATACTTGGTAGAGTGATCCGATTGATTCCATATTCCCTTAAGCAATCTTCCAACGGATTGTGTCACGCCAATGCCTTCTTTGATCCTTTGAAACTTATCTCTCTTGGTTGCCAAAAATCCTCCATTGGCTTCATGTTTCTTGTCAGGTTCAAGCTCTCCTTCCTTGTTGTTGCTCAGGATCATATCATCCTTCCCCAGTTGAAAAGGATTTGACCTCAAATCCGAAAAATCTGCAAGGAAAAAAACTAAGTTAGGATCATTGAAGTTTAAAATCAGAATGTACTTACCTTGTGAGCTGGCCTTGAAGATGTTGGAGTTGGTCTGTGCTGATATTGGGAGTGGTGCAAGTTCTCTAGAGTTCACAAAGGCAGAACGACCATAGATATCATCTTCTACCATTTCTTCGTGGACGTTTTGGTTTTTCTCGGATCCGGTTTGCAAGTTATGAGCCAACTTAAAATCTGTGTGTTCAAACAACAAAACACCATGTTTGTTAGTCTTAAAATATGTATTTAGTCCAGAGAACTTACCTGACCTATCAGTGATTTGATCATTTGGTCGTGTCTTTTGTTCAACATGCTTCTTCTCGGCGGTAGGTGTAGTTTTCAAAGGCAGTTGAGACTTGTGGTGTGCTAACTGATTTTTGTCTTGATCAATCTCTTCTAAAGGTCCATTTGGTCGGTGAAAATGATTAGACCTGGAGATAAACTGTTGGTCCAACTCCTCTCTCAATCGAACCAAGTAGTTCACATGCTTATAAGAGGATTGATCAATTTGTTGAGAAATCGATTGGTTAAATTCTTTCTTGCCGGACCAGAAGTTGTGAATCGATATAGCTTTGGCTGAGGTTACTTTTGGTTCTTCTCCTTTGATTCCAGCCTTAGATATCTGCAAAGAAAAAGGTTTCGTACTCGGATTTGAAAGCTCCGGTGCATGGTTAGTTGAACTCGCGGGAGTTTGTTTTAAATCAATCAAAAAGCACTTCTTATTTTCCTTAGAAGAGTTAGGAGTTATACTTACAGCCTGTTTACCTTTGTGCTTGAGGAGAAGTTGATCTTGATAAATTTCGTGTGGTGACATTGGTATCAAGGTGATCTTCTTTCCGTCGTAGTTAAACGAATAGCGATTGTTGAAACCGTCATGAAGAACTCTTCGATCAAATTGCCACGGTCTTCCTAAAAGAATATGACTTGCTTCCATAGGTAGAACGTCACACAACACTTCGTCTTGATACTTGCCAATGGTTATAGGAACCGAAACTTGGCTTTTCACCTTCATCTCCTCATTGTTTAGCCATTGAAGACTATAAGGCTTCGGATGCTCCTTCACGGTCATATCAAGCTTCTTGACCATTGTTTCACTTGCCACGTTGGTGCAACTTCCTCCGTCTATGATAAGACTACACACCTTTCCTTGGACTTGGCATCGAGAGTGAAACAAGTTCTTCCTTTGCTCATGCTCGTCGGTTTTGATATTCATGTTCAAAGCTCTTTGAATTACTAGGAGCTCTCCTATCTCAGCAACTTCCTCATGCTCCTCGGATTCGTCATAGATGGCTTCTTCCCTCTCTTGAATATCTCCATTGTCCATTAAAACCATAATCCTTTGGTTCGGACATTCCTTCGCATAGTGTCCTTTGCCTTGACACTTGAAACATCTCACATCACGAGCCGTAGACGCTGAAGCTTCGTTTTTACCTTTGTAACTTTGAATAGGTGCGAACTGTTTAGGCTCGGTCGTGGGCTTGAAAATCTGCTTCTCATCACCTTGGTAGCTCGGTTTAGGAACTGATCCAGCACCGTGAGAAGGCCGAGAAGAGACACTTCTTCTTTTAATCTGTTTTTCCACCATAATCGCCTTATGTAACATCTCCTCTATGGTGGCATATGATTGCATCTCCATACGGTCTTGTAGCTCGCGGTTCATACCAGCTAGAAACCTTGCCATGGTGGCGTCACTTGTCTCGTCTACGTTTCCCTTCAGCATTAGTTTTTCCATTTCTTGGAAGTAGTCTTCCACTCCTCTATTCCCTTGAGATAGTCCTCTCAAACGTTGGTGAAGCTCTCGGTTGTAGTGAGATGGAACAAATCGTCTTCGCATTAGGTAGATCATTTCTTCCCACGTCTCAACGGGATTCTCTCGGTTGCGCCTCCGATTTGTCACAAGCTGATCCCACCAATCAATGGCATAGTCACAAAATTCAGTAGCAGCCAATCTCATTTTCTTTTGTGTGGAGAAGTTTTGGCAATCGAATACCAATTCTACTTTCTTTTCCCATTCGAGGAAGGCGTCCGGGTCATTCTTTCCGTAGAACGGCGGAATTCGTAGCTTCAATCCTCCTAAGTCATTATCATTTATTCTCCTGGCCGGTGGGTGTCTCGGTTGATTTTCTCCGGATGAGCTCCCACGGTCGTAAAAAGGATTGTCGTTTGCATCATATAGCCTTGGCCGATTCCTTTGATTTCTTGCCGGTGCGTGGTAACTTCTTCGACCAACGCTCTGATCAGACCTAATCCCATCAACTGTATTGACGTCTTGTTGTCTCTCTCGTCTTCTAGGTGTGCGTACTTCAAGAGCAGTCATACGGTCACGCATCTCATGTAGAAGTTGAGTGATGTCGTCGACTTTTTGGTTCATAGTGGACTCACGTTCACGTCTAGGCCTGGAATTCTCAGCTTCACTCTCTTCTTCCGACATATTATACCTCACAAAAGATCAAACAACTAGTGAGAGTATGCAAGATTGAAGGATAAATCAAGATTAATCAACTAGAACCCGAAATGACTGTTTTGTTTGATCGGACAGAATAAAATATCAAATCACGTTCAAAAATTCTGAAATCAATTTTAACAAATACTAGACTCTTCTTAGTTTCCAAATCAGTTGATTTCACAATTTTATCTATCACCAATTATTTATGAAAATTCGAGCAAGATGACAGACGAAAAGACAATCAACTAGAACCCGAAATGACTGTTTTGTTTGATCGGACAGAATAAAATATCAAATCACGTTCAAAAATTCTGAAATCAATTTTAACAAATACTAGACTCTTCCTAGTTTCCAAATCAGTTGATTTCACAATTTTATCTATCACCAATTATTTATGAAAATTCGAGCAAGATGACAGACGAAAAGACAATCAACTAGAACCCGAAATGACTGTTTTGTTTGATCGGACAGAATAAAATATCAAATCACGTTCAAAAATTCTGAAATCAATTTTAACAAATACTAGACTCTTCCTAGTTTCCAAATCAGTTGATTTCACAATTTTATCTATCACCAATTATTTATGAAAATTCGAGCAAGATGACAGACGAAAAGACAATCAACTAGAACCCGAAATGACTGTTTTGTTTGATCGGACAGAATAAAATATCAAATCACGTTCAAAAATTCTGAAATCAATTTTAACAAATACTAGACTCTTCCTAGTTTCCAAATCAGTTGATTTCACAATTTTATCTATCACCAATTATTTATGAAAATTCGAGCAAGATGACAGACGAAAAGACAATCAACTAGAACCCGAAATGACTGTTTTGTTTGATCGGACAGAATAAAATATCAAATCACGTTCAAAAATTCTGAAATCAATTTTAACAAATACTAGACTCTTCCTAGTTTCCAAATCAGTTGATTTCACAATTTTATCTATCACCAATTATTTATGAAAATTCGAGCAAGATGACAGACGAAAAGACAATCAACTAGAACCCGAAATGACTGTTTTGTTTGATCGGACAGAATAAAATATCAAATCACGTTCAAAAATTCTGAAATCAATTTTAACAAATACTAGACTCTTCCTAGTTTCCAAATCAGTTGATTTCACAATTTTATCTATCACCAATTATTTATGAAAATTCGAGCAAGATGACAGACGAAAAGACAATCAACTAGAACCCGAAATGACTGTTTTGTTTGATCGGACAGAATAAAATATCAAATCACGTTCAAAAATTCTGAAATCAATTTTAACAAATACTAGACTCTTCCTAGTTTCCAAATCAGTTGATTTCACAATTTTATCTATCACCAATTATTTATGAAAATTCGAGCAAGATGACAGACGAAAAGACAATCAACTAGAACCCGAAATGACTGTTTTGTTTGATCGGACAGAATAAAATATCAAATCACGTTCAAAAATTCTGAAATCAATTTTAACAAATACTAGACTCTTCCTAGTTTCCAAATCAGTTGATTTCACAATTTTATCTATCACCAATTATTTATGAAAATTCGAGCAAGATGACAGACGAAAAGACAATCAACTAGAACCCGAAATGACTGTTTTGTTTGATCGGACAGAATAAAATATCAAATCACGTTCAAAAATTCTGAAATCAATTTTAACAAATACTAGACTCTTCCTAGTTTCCAAATCAGTTGATTTCACAATTTTATCTATCACCAATTATTTATGAAAATTCGAGCAAGATGACAGACGAAAAGACACCAATTGTGTAGAATTCCAAAAGACAAAAATGAAGCATGAACTGTGAAGGATTTCGAATTAGAAAAACACAACCTGGTCACAAAGCTTGCTCTGATACCACCTGATGTGATCCTAATGGAGAGGATCGAACTGCCCTAGGATGAACTTTGTGGAGTTGTGTGTTTTCGGATGGGGAATGGCTTGGAGTCTCCGAATGGATAGCTTTTGCGACTCACCCTACGGTTTGGGTATGGTTTTGGATAGGCTTTGCAAGCAACGGATTGCTTCAAAGGTTGTGGATTGAATGGTCTCACAAGGGTTGCGGAAGGCCCTTGATATTCCGTGGATCGAATGGTCTCACAAGAGATGCGGAAGGCTCTTGATATTCCTCAATCGATTCTCAAGGATATTACTCACCAAAAGAATCGAAAGTTTTGTTGAATATTACTCATCAACAAGATCTAGAGATTCAGAAAAGGTTTTTGATTAAAAGTCTAGATGAGTTCTCAAGAGAGTTCAAGAGAGAATATAAAGAAGAAAGAAGAGAGAGTCTTGGAACAAGCTCCAAGACACCTCGAAAATGACATAAAATTTAAATAAAGTTTGAATGATAAAAATGGCTCCTCCTCTTCACAATTTCGTGGCTTTGACATCCAAAGGGGCCATGGGTTTGATTTATTCAACAAATGGGCTATGGTGAAGTGAAACAATTGCCTCATTAAAAACCTTGTCAAGAAAACCCAATGGGACAAAACTTGACAAGGGAAAAAGAGTACAATTGAATCACTTACCCATTCATTGAATAGTTTGAATCAAAACCATTGTGGTTTGACTCACTTCTTCTCCATACTTGGTAGAGTGATCCGATTGATTCCATATTCCCTTAAGCAATCTTCCAACGGATTGTGTCACGCCAATGCCTTCTTTTATCCTTTGAAACTTAGCTCTCTTGGTTGCCAAAAATCCTCCATTGGCTTCATGTTTCTTGTCAGGTTCAAGCTCTCCTTCCTTGTTGTTGCTCAGGATCATATCACTTCTCAATCAATCGGTGCTAAGTGCAACCGGTCGCTTTGCTTCTCAATCAATTGGGCAGTATGTTTCTGGGACATGGAAACAAGCTCAGATTAGGAGTCATATACTCCAAGTGGTTGCTAAGTACATCAACAACATGATTTTCAGTAGGCATGAGATTTGTACTCTCAAGACATCAGAGTTGTGGATGTTGAGGGAGGCGGTCCGAGATTACATTACGAGGCTAGAGGAAGACGGGTATGGAGTACCCCAGAATATGGATTTCGGGGCATTCCTAGCAGCATAGTTCACCACACTTATGAGAAGTACATAAAGGCTACTCTACATCTAATCAGGATGCCTCGCCACACCAATCCTACATGACATTAGGGATATGCCCCCTCCACCTTTTCTTGAGGAACACATGATGTACATTAATCGAGATCATCTCTACGCCACTGCCAACTTGGTGTGAGGCACCTCCATTCTACAGTTTCAGGATGCTGATGGCGTCTACTGCTTCATGTAGTTACCAAAGCACACTCAAGTAAATTTCATGCCACCCACTTCTGCTCTTTGTCCACTTCCCACCAGACAGGCTCGTACTGTTCACCGTCAACGGACCCGTCTAGCCAGTCAGGCGCGACCATGTGTATCCACTTCATCTCATAGATCGCTGGTTAAGTTTGACGAGACGGAGTTTCTCTACAAAGACCTTCCACATACTGCCAGTGACCATGACATGATGGTACATCTACATGACGTGACAGAGCAAAACAACAGAATGTTGCGATTGCTTCTAGGAGTATTCAGGAAGATTCTACTTTTCTTCATTTCAGGCCGACAACCTGAGGAAGAGATCAATGTCTTGTCGGGATGGGAGGAGTTACTCAGGCCGAGTTGGGTTGATCTTGATCTATCCTCTACCATGACCCCTGTTGATGGCACATCCTCCAGCTCTCGCAGTCGCCACAATGAGGGTTTCAAATTTGAGAGCATGAGGCACCAGTAGGACCAGGTAGCTCAGACGAGTGAGTTTCTGCGTCTCGAACCGGTCAATAATGGGTTCAACTGATCGGTTATGATAGCGCTATCAACCGATTGGTTACATTTATGTAGCGATTGGTTGGATCTTTTTGATCTGAACCCCTTATCACTTATATTATTTTTCCTTTTATTTTTCTTTTATCTTTCATAGGATATTTTCTTTGAAAATTTATCATCTACCCTTCTTCATTCTTTATACATTGGGGCGTTGTAGTTCAAGTCTGGGGGAGGGTACATATGTAACTCTTGGTAGTTTTGGTGAAATTTTTCAAAAATTTTAACTAAGTCTTTTCAACAAATTCAGGGGACTAAAGAGCCTTTTCAAGTACTTGCTTCAGGACTACATTCCAACAACTTATTCGAGATCATGTCAGTAATAGAGCTAAAGTTTGAAACAACCATGAGCATAGTCAATAATCAGGAAAATCCTTATCACTCTAAAACTTGAACGATTTGAACTTACACTACAACAACTATCCACATTGATAGCACATGAGGATATCTTATTTGCCGTAACTGCTATAAAAGATAAGTTTTAGATTTTGGTTACAATATGATAGCACTGAAAAACGTTAAGATAGAAAATCACTAGGCCAGAAGCCTAAATCACTTATTCCGCCAATACTTAGCGAAAAATATTCACTTAAGCGCCTTAGATTTCTCACTTAAGCCAAAACCAAAAACCCTTACCCGATAAATCATAAAAGATATCAAAACCTTTTCTTCCCAAAATAAAAAAAAGCTCTGTTCAAATCAGTCGTGGAGCTCGTCGCCGGAATCATTTTGTCGTGGATCTCGTCGCTGTTACCCCTAATTTTCCTGATTTTATTAGGTCCTTTTATAACAATTTTTGCGTCTTTTAACCGAGAACAAGATAATTTTGAGTATTTTCTTTATTTTTATGGGAAACAGGCTTCAAGACAAAGAAAAGGGATTTAGAGCGAAAGAGATCAAGCAGGCTTTGCAAAGATCGGATGGGCTTCAAAATGGACCAGAATGAAGCAATGCTCGTAGATGCAAACCGATCGGAAATTAGCATTGTTTGGTTGGCGCATATTTGTAATGTTTCAATTTTTTCGCTTTTGGAAGTTTTCTAATTTTCTCTATCTCCCTAGCACTATATAAAGGAAGCTCTACCCTCATTTGTAAACAGACCAACCTTGGGAGAAATAAACTCCCTGTAAATATTTCTCTGATAGTTTTTTGTATAGAATGTTTCTTATAGAGTTTTGTCTTTAGTTTTAATATGCTTATGAGTTCTTCATATTAGTGTTGCTCTATCTCTACCATGCTAGATATAATTCTCTGTTAGATTTTAGGGTTTCTGCTAGGTTGTTTTAGATATGTATTAATGCATGATATGAGAATGATTCTTTGATTCTTCCCCTAGGTTGATATAAATTTGTTAGTTAAGATTCGAGAGGCTGAGTATGCCCCTAGATGTCTCACGACACTTAGCCGTGCAATGGAACATTGGATTGTAGCCTAGGGAAGAAAAGTATTCCTAGACAACGGGGGTCGCTTGGGAGCTTTGTGAACCTGTCGATCCTAATAATAAAGCTTGCTTTAATCTTTTGATAATAAACAAAAGTTATTGTTAAAATTGTTGGCATAGTAGTTATCACTAAGGGATTAGGGTTGCTAATATTTTTGATTGAGTTTAAAAATGGATATATAATGCTTTCTCATATGCATGTATACTGCTTGTTTAGAATTGCTTTAGGATTCTCTTTGCCTAACTTATCTTTCATTGTTAATATCTATCCATTTAGGGTGTTAGAAAATATAAAAACCATGTTGATATCCCTAGCCAAGTTGATTGTTATAATTCATAGTGTAAACGTTATGGTCAATGTGGATTCGATCCTTAAATGCTATAGCGGTGTATCGTACACTTGCAATACTATTTGGGGTAAAACTTACATCATATCAAGTTTTTGGTGCCGTTGTCGGAGACCAAAATCTAGTACCTTTGAATTCGTAGTTAGAACTTCTTCTAGAGTTTTATTTTCTTGTTTGTATATAAACTAATCTTTTCTTTTTCTGTACTTATCTCCCTTCTATCTTGAAGAATTTTGGGATTTCAACATCAAAAGTTTATGGAATTAGAGAAGCAGCTACCATCGGAATTGGGATTTGATGAAGTTTGGAAGCGACCCTATTTCCAGAGAATGTTCACTCTGAGCAATGAGACCCCCGCAGAAATCAAAAAGATGATGGTAGAGGTAAGGATGTCCAGAAATCCTCGCATGACAGAGAAATATGGAATCTATCGAAATGTTTGTTGTCCCCGTGCCCAGAGATAACATCCTCTTCGAAGGGTCCTTGTGTGACACCAAATCTTCCTACAACATTATGTCACAATCAATCGCGAAGCTTCTTGGGTATACTAATCCACCTCCTTCATGCATGAAGATACGCGTAGCAGATGATTCAACTCGCTATCTGATATGCTAAAAACTAATACCCTAAAAGTATCTAAGCAGTCGCTACAGTATTTTAGGGGTCGAACCACAAAGATTCAAGATGACACTCAATAGATTAAGAAATATGAACTAAGCTAAGCAAAATAGATGAAATCAAGAATGACAAAAGCAAGTAAATCAAGAATATAAATCAATGGAGGAAGACGCTAGGCTTAGGGAAAGTTGCAGGCAAATCAGAATTATCAAATCAAATCAATTGTCAGGAATAAATTAAGCTCCGCTTTCAAACTTGAAACACAGATGTAAAGTAAACCAACTGTCGTTGCGAAAACTATCTATGCCTAAACATAGAATTCCAAATTCCTTTGCAAATTCTATGAATTTAAACAAGCATTAAAGTTCAAGTTCAATTGTTCACAAAATCCCTAAACCAAATTCCTTTGCGAATAGGGCTTTTGCTCACCAAACACTAGATCAGGCAATCAATCACACTGTCGTGCCAATTAAACAACCTAAAATCAGATTCTAGTTCGCGAAGCTAAAATCAGCATTAATCTCAAGTCTAGGTGAAAAGCTCTATAGATTACTCCCTAACAATCAAATCAGATCTAACAATTCATCAGATACCCTTTAGCAACCCTAATCCTAACAAGGGATCTACTCAGACATGGAGATTAATGAAAACAACATGACTGAATAAATCATCAAAGAAGAAATATCAAAAGGGTTAGAAATTTTCTCTCCCGAAAGAGTTTCAGACTTGTCTCCCTAAAGAACCAAAAACTAGAATTAAAGTAAAATAATCAAGCATAGCCTAAACAGGTGGCTGAAAACCCTATTTATAAGTCTAAAACACGTTCTGGGCTTTCTTGTAAATAATAAAGTCTTCTGGGCCAAGTTGCAGACTCTTAAAACTTGTAAAAACGCGTGTTTTTCCTTCCTGCAGTCGGTATCGATCGTTACCAGCTGGTATCGGTCGATACCAGGACATTTCTGGTTTTTGCAACTGGAATGTCTTCACGAAAAACTGGCATATACTTATGATTGCACGTTGGAATGGCTCAAACCACTTCCAAATGAAAGCTTAATCCATTGATCATTTTCGTGTCCAAATTTGAGCTCAATCCATCGGTGGGAAGGTCTTCAACAGAATGCCAAAGCTCCAGAATGCTCTATAAAATCCAATTAAGCTCCAAACATGCTTAAACCTGAAAAGACTCTAAAAGACTATGGAAAAATAGAAAGACTCGATAAAAGACTTAATATCATGGTCTAAAACGGGTAAAAACCATGATTATATCAACTCCCCAGACTTAGTCTTTGCTTGCCCTCAAGCAAACAGAAACCAAACCAGGGAAAGAAGTTTGAAAACGCAGAGACTCACTTGTTCTTGAAACACTGCATATGATCCTTCTTCCTAATATCTTCTCATTACTTTATGATATATCATGGTTTTTACCCGTTTTAGCCATGATATAAGTCCTTTTTTGTTGAGTCTTTTCTCTAGTTTTAGAGTCTTTCAGGTTCTTTTCAAGTTATAGGCGCTATGGAGCTAATTGGAGGATTTGAGAGGCTTTTGAGGCAATCGGGGGTTGAAACCGTTCGGAACGAAAGCTCAGCATCGATCGATGCTGAGGAGCATCGATCGACACCCTTCGTTTGAGAGTTCCACGACCAGAAGACCAAGCATCGATCGATACCACTTATGGCATCGGTCGATGCCCGTGACCAGAAACGTGTGACAAGCCCGAGTTTTATTCAGAAGCTTTCCTTATCTTGCATATGTTTTCAAAACGTTTTTAGAACAATATAATTAGGTTTTTGAACTCAGTAGAGGCATCGGTTGTATTGAGTTTTACCTTGTGATTTCTGGAGAGAGAGTTCTTCGAAATCGAGTATTTTGGAGAAGAATTCTTGAACCTTTTTGTTATTCTTATTTCTTATAATATTATCTATTCTATTGATTGTGTTTGTTGCATTCATCATGTCTGAGTAGATCCCCTGTTAGGATTAGGGTTACTAAGGGTATTGATGAACTGTTAGATTGAATCGATTGTTAGGAAGAAATCTATAGAGCTTTCACCTAGACTTGAGTTTAAATGCTGATTTTAGCCTCGCGAACTAAATCTGACTTTAGGTTGTTAGTTGGCACGGAAGTGTGATTGATACCTGATCTAGTGTTTGGTGAGCAAAGCGCCTATTCGCAAAGGAATTTGGTTTAGGGATTTTGTGAACAATTGAACTTGACTTTAATGCTTGTTTAAATTCTATGAATTTGCAAGGAATTTGGAATTCTAGGTTTAGGCATAGATAGTTTTCACAAACGACAGTTGATTCTTTAACATCATTGTTTCAAGTTTGAAAGTGGCTTAATTATTCCTGACAATTGATTTGATTTGATAGTTCTGATTTGCCTGTTGGTTTCCCTAAACCTAGCGTCTTCCTCCATTGATCTATATTCTTGAGTTTATTGCTTTGTTATTCTTAATTCATCTATTCTGCTTTAGCTTTAGTTCTTATTTTGAAATCTATTGAGTGTATCTTGAGTCTTTGTGGTTCGACCCCCTAGATGCTATAGCGACTGCTTAGATACTTTTAGGGTATTAGTTTTGAGCATCTACTTTACAGTCCCAAGATCTAACCACCATGTACTTCTCCGTAGAACTTTGCAGCTTCCCAGAACCCAACATAGTATCACAGCTTCATCCATAAAAACTATCATCGCCTGTTTCATCGCTGTAAATCAATTATTCAAGAACTTCCAGATTCTTTCCCAAACAATACATGACAAAAGAAATACCCAAAATTCTCACTCTTTTGGTATTTGTTTCTCCCTAGACTTATTTTTGATCATGTTCTTTCTCTTTTTTTCTTTTTAGCTCGTGCATATACACATTAAGGTCTGAGACGCGAGTAATGATGGTGTTTGCACCGAATCCCCGGTTCTTTCTTCTCATGTGTATCAAAGGTTAGGCGAATAGTGGTATACGGGAAATTTCTAACCTCTGCTTCAAACCTTTGTGTGATCATTCCTTCACAAGTAAGAATAATGGGATCGCTGGAAATTTTCCTAGCCTCTACTCAGAAGAAAATCATCTCATCTTTTTATGCTCTTATGTATAAACTTATAACAGGGGAGAGAAATATACCATCACTTTAACAACAGGGTTTTCTTTTGTCAGATATGAGTGAGGAATCAAGCTCTAGAGACACAAACCACATCGATGAAGTGCAAAAAATCATGCTCAGGTTTCGATGAAATCCACTGGAAACATGTGTGTTTCTAGTCAACTGGTCGGCCTTTGGATTTTTCATTAGTCGATCTGAAAACTGTTCTGTAACAATGAACACTCAGAAGTAAAGTCAGCCACAGTAAGTGACAAACAAGATATAATAACTCCAGGACATTTTGACTCAATAAAACAATTTTGACACAAAAACGACTGATCTCTAAGAAAACGAACACGTTGTCAGCAACTACCTCCCCCAGACTTAAACAACACTGTCCCAGTGTTATCTACTAGAGTCGTAGTAAAGAAATCAGAAAACCAAGTGGAAGAATGAGAAGCAAAAGATACCTGTGCGCTGGGTATCGACGATACCATTGCTGGTATCGTATGATACTCGGATCATGATAAATTGCATTCTCTGCTCGTCCTGGTGTCGATCGATACCATACGTCGGGTGTTTCCCGAGAGATGGTGAGTGTCTTTGTGACAAACGTCTCATCCAAGGCGGTGTGTAAGCATGAACTGTGTGTGGTCTACCAAGGAATGAGGAATAGCAGTAGGGCGGGTTGGAAGATTGGTGGAAACACTTCGTTTTCCTGCACAGTTGTCAAAAGAAGCAACAAGCGCTCGACGAGAGTCTGCGCGGCTTGCTTAAGCGTGAAGGAGATGGAGGTATTGATTGATAAACATCCTGTGGTTTTGAGTTTGAGACAGAAGATACGTACCTTTCTTCCTCCGAGGTGTCTGGCGTGGGAGAGGTGGATGTCGTGGCTTGGATTCAGCTGGTGGACATAAGTGCCTACACTGACCGGCGTAAGGTCCAAAACTTGAATCTCACTGCTTGTTCTGCAGTGAAGCTCTGAAATCCTTGCCTCTAAATGTTAGGCATCAGTCTCCAATAGGCTGCCTTTATTGGAAACTCCTCCACGACCTAGGATGAAAAGACAGTCCTCAGTTCAATCACAAAGCGATCAGCTCGCTTAGATGCAACAACAACTGCTCATCAGGAGGTGCAGGTGGCAGTCGGTGTCGATCGATACCCTCAGTGGTATCGATCGATGCTCCTAGGCTCTGGTCGAGTTTTGGAGCATATCCAGCAGTACCCTCATCTGAAACCTTCTGTGGTTGGTCCTCATCCAAGGAAATCTCTACAGAATAAGTCTGACCCTCGATGGTAGATCTCCTCCTCAGCTTGTCCATGTCAAAGTTCATGATTGCACCACCAAAATCAAGCTTACCTATTTTTTCTCACATCAATGAATGCACAGCTGTTGCCAAGAATGATCTCCCAAAATAAGAGGATCCTGAGGTTCCTCAACATAGTCCAAAACACGAAGTCTGTGGAATCATATAGCCTTCATCATTAGTGAACTCCTCTAAGACACCTTCTGGATTCTTCTGGATTGGTCAGCTAAATGAGAGAGACATCTTTGCTGGGACGAGGTAGACATCCCCTAGGGCCGTTCAGCACAGAGAGAGGCATCAGGTTAATGCCAGAGCCGAGATCACAGAAGATTGGGGGAACCCTCTAGTTGAGATAGAACAGTCTAGCACAAAGCTTCCTGGATCTGGTAGCTTCTCTGGAATCCTACTTTGAGTTATGGCACTGACATGTTCAGAGGTTTCACCTTCCTCTCTTTCCTCGAGACTGTCTTTTTTAGGAGGATTGCACTAATGTCCTTTGTGAGCAAAGCTGCTTCCTCAGGCTCACACCGTTGTAACCTCCTTTTCACATACCCTCTAGCGGTTGTGAGAGCTTCGACTCCATCAGGCACATGGAGTTCAATCAGGATTTTGTCAGTACTGCCATAACATCTGGCTTCTTCCATCTCCTGCTTAGACTTTCTTTGAGGTTGAGGGAAGTGGCTTGGGCCTGTGGACTCTCTCCTCGACAATCTCGGGTTTTATCACAGTCTTTGCTCAGTCGTGAGGGTTGTCGATTGATACAGGTGTGTATCGATCGATGCTCTGGTTTTGCGTCGGCTCTTGCAGGATGGTATCGATGATACCTGGGGTGGTATCTGATCGATACTAACGTATCTGGCTCAGAATCACTCTGAGGTGATTGCATTAACGTGCGCTTGAAGCCGTCTTTCCCTTTACAGTTGCTGAAGTCTAGCTATCTAGTTTCCAGCATCTTGTGATGGATGCTAAGATTCTCAATCTTTCCATTCAGGTCTGTATACATAGCATCCATCTCCATTGAATCCAATTATCTTAATGTTGTCCCTCGAGAATTTGTTCTAGCATGGCTTCCATCATACTTGTCTTGTGCCTTAGGTGGAGGAGTCTGGTAAGATGAATTCCCGGTAGGTGCGATTGAAATCACCAAAAACCAGCTGGTCTGTTGTTCTGCTGGTATTGAAATTCTCTGGCTCTGAAAACGGCACCAACCAACTGAGTTAACTCTCTCATTCATCTTCATCAGCAACGTGGGCAGCCTTCTGTTGCTTACCCATCAGAGATTGTGCACTGAATCCAGCTTCGCGTGCACCTCAGCAATCTGCACTTCGGAATGTTCCCGTTCTGCGTCTTCCGCTCTAATCGGATTTTTTGGTGCTATTGCTAGACGCCAAGTTTCAATCAGCTCATAACGCATCCTCGGGATATCTCGTTTGATAATTCCCGTTGCTTGCAGCATCTAGGCCATCTGATATCTCCAATCGATCCCTCTAAAGAAGATACCAGCAATTGAACTTGTGGTGAAACCGTGATGTGGACAGTCTCTCTGGTAAGACTTGAATCTGATACAGCAAGCCTTAAATGCCTCTGTTGCTCCCTGAGAGAATTGGGAGATCTTGTTCCTGAGTTCCTCTGATCTCGCATCATCATAGAAGTTGTTGAGGAACGCGTTCTTAGTCTCTTCCCAAGTGGTAAGCGAACCAGGCGGGAGATTCTTGAGCCAGTAAGAAGCCTCTCCCCCGAGAGAGTATGGGAAAAGCTTGCAGAGAAGGTAATCATAGGACACTCCATTATACTTGATGCTAGTGACCAAGTCCTCAAACCTCTCTACGTGATCCATGGGGTGCTCATGAGGAAGACCGTGAAACAGATGCTGGCCTACGAGTGAGAAGTATGCAGGCTTCAGCTCAAAGTCATTCCTCTGGAAAGTGGGGATGCGAATCGCAGATCGATTAGCATAGAACAGATCAGGCCTGTTGTACTCTCCAATGGTTCTACCAGCGTGTCCAGCAACAATAGGTGGGATGATCTGGTCGGGAACAAGAGCAGGGGCAATAACGTTCCCCTTTGCATCAAGACGCTGTCCCCTCTCATTACACAGATGACCCTCTTGGTCTCTCAGAGTTCCAGCTTCATCACGAATCAATACCACTGGATTGTTCATCTTAGCTTGTCTGCTCTGTTTCCGAAGTGTGCGCTCTAATTCAGCTAGTTCTTCGTTGGACGGGTTTACTAGCTACGTGTTCTGGCTTCTGGTTTCACGTCTAGGCATACACCTGAAACACAAAAACGAAAAACCAAAACGTAAGTATCAGAAATAACAAAGAGTATCGATCGATACCAAGGGTATCGATCGATACCAAGACACTTAGTCGAAATTCTAAATCGTAATCTAATGGTGAAATTAGAGTCCCCGGCAACGGCGCCAAATTTTGATATGCTCAAAATTAATACCCTAAAGTATCTAAGCAGTCGCTATGGTATTTTAGGGGTCGAACCACAAAGACTCAAGATGACACTCAATAGATCTAGAGATATGAACTAAGCTAAGCAGAATAGATGGAATTAAGAATGACAAAGTAATTAAATCAAGGATATAAATCAATGGAGGAAAACGCTAGGCTTAGGGAAACTAGCAGGCAAATCAGAATTATCAAATCAAATCAATTGTCAGGAATGAATTAAGCTCCGCTTTCAAACTTGAAACACTGATGTAAAGTAAACCAACTGTCGTTGCGAAAACTATCTATGCCTAAACCTAGAATTCCAAATTCCTTTGCAAATTCTATGAATTTAAACAAGCATTAAAGTTCAAGTTCAATTGTTCACAAAATCCCTAAACCAAATTCCTTTGCGAATAGGGCTTTTGTTCACCAAACACTAGATCAGGCAATCAATCACACTGTCGTGCCAATTAAACAACCTAAAATCAGATTCTAGTTCGCGAGGCTAAAATCAGCATTAATCTCAAGTCTAGGTGAAAAGCTCTATAGATTACTCCCTAACAATCAAATCAGATCTAACAATTCATCAGATACCCTTTAGCAACCCTAATCCTAACAAGGGATCTACTCAGACATGGAGATTAATGAAAACAAAATGACTGAATAAATCATCAAAGAAGAAATATCAAAAGGGTTCGAAATTTTCTCTCCCGAAAGAGTTTCAGACTTGTCTCCCTAAAGAACCAAAAACTAGAATTAAAGTAAAATAATCAAGCATAGCCTAAACAGGTGGCTGAAAACCCTATTTATAAGTCTAAAACACGTTCTGGGCTTTCTTGTAAATAATAAAGTCTTCTGGGCCAAGTTGCAGACTCTTAAAACTTGTAAAAACGCGTGTTTTTCCTTCCTGCAGTCGGTATCGATCGTTACCAGCTGGTATCGGTCGATACCAGGACATTTCTGGTTTTTGCCAGACTGGACTGTCTTCACGAAAACTGGCATAACTTATGATCGCACCGTTGGAATGGCCTCAAACCACTTCCAAATGAAAGCTATATAATCCATTGATCTATATCGTGTCCAAATTTGAGCTCAATCCATCGGTGGGAACGTCTTCAACGAATGCCACAAAGCTCCAGAATAATCTATAAACTCCAATTAAGCTCCAAACATGCTAAAACCTGAAAAGACTCTAAAAGACTATGGAAACAATAGAAAGACTCGATAAAAGGACTTATATCATGGTCTAAAACGGGTAAAAACCATGATATATCACTATCCTTTGGGAAAACTTTGAGATATGATCGTGAATATCAAAATATGTGACGTAATGGTCAACTTTGAAATATGTTTAACCCTTGGCAATGTGCAACCTCAGATCCTTTTTGGGAGAGAATTCTTGGCTACCGTTGGGGCCGTGATAGATATGCCGAGGAAGAGGATGTGCCTGAACTATGTTAACAAGGAAGTATTCTATCACACTCTTTCGCATGGTGCTTCCTAAGTACGAGTCGAACGCGAGCCTGCTGTTTAGACATCTCATGCGCCAAGAGACGAAAGAAGCACCAACTCTTCAACAGAATAAGCGCTACAAAGTCAAGCTCGATACTCAAAACAAGCGCTAGATGGGAGGCAACCCATTTATTTTTTTTTTCTTTCTTTTACATTTGTCGTTTATTATTTTTTTAAAAAAATTATTTAACTATTTGAATTTTCAGTTTATTGAAGTTTGGATTATTCAGAATCATCTAAGTCCGAAAATCATAGGGTTAGGTGCAAAATTGCAGAGGATCCGGTTTAATCAGGTCAATTCACTTGAATTGGACCGTATTACACCGGTCGATCCTTCCTCTTCGTCTTCTTCTTCCCTGAAAATCCACCATCATTTTCCTAAAACCTCCATTTTTACAAAACCTTCAAAAATTCTCTTAATCTTTTAAAATCCATAACTTTCAAAAATTCTATCAAACTCTATCTGTCTATCCTAGTTTTTATTTCTGATCTATTGAGGTAAGCCACTCCATTTTCAAGTTTAAGGTCCGACTTTTGTTTGAACTTGTGTGGAATCTTGAGTTTTTGATTTCTTGCAATTATTGGCAAAATTTTTGAGTGAGAAATGATGCTTAGGTTGCTAGAAATCCGATATTTTGAGTTTTAAAATCCGATATTTTGTAATGATTATTTTAGGAATTTTTGCATAAAGTTTATTGTTTCTGAAATTTCTCTGCAAAAGTTCCTACAAATCCCAATAGGATTTATGTTTTTCGCTGAACTTGCAGATATGGCTCATAAGACTAGAGGAGAGAGTTCTAGACAGACTAGGGTACCACGCCCTTGGAGTATGGCGGCTCATCAGTGGGAGATGAGCGATTCTGACATAGGTGCCAGAGAATGAAGGGAGAGCGGCAAACTCCATCCTACGTGGTATTTCTCACTTAGAGGCTTAGTTTTCATGCTATGGATAGAAATTCAGAGTTGTCTTGTTTTTACCAATCTTCTAGGCTCATCTTTAGTATAATACCAAATATTATACCCTAAAAACCCCTTATTTTCAAACCCCATGCATTTTTTTTATCCTCGCCATATGTACATTCATGCGCATAAACTATAAAATATACGGACCAACATAGCTAACTTTTCACTAGGTTTAGGGATGTTAGACGTTAGATTTTGGGATGATTAGGAAAGTCTCTAAACGTTTAGTCTTGTTGACAGGTTAGGACTAGTTACAGGATGCTAGAAAATATTGGGAATATTGTGTTGATGCTTGAATTTGTATATCAGAACCGGATCCACCATTCCGCCTTAAAAATAGACTAAAAAAAAACAAAAACATTATGAGGAAAAAGGGAAGTATGAACTGGATAAAGTTAAAATTTTATTGTAAAAGCATCAAGAGAATTTCTTAAGTATTTTCTTCGGGATTTTATTGGGTTTTAAGGTAAATGAGGTAGTTTTAGTGAAAGGAAGGCTATATATTCTTGGTATGTGTCTCACTTTGATTATGTATGATGATTTGCATCCTAGATTTTTATGATAAAAGCCTAAACATTTGAGTAACCCTAAATTTTTCATTTACCAAGACCATGTCATATTTGATATCCCCATAGTTACAATTTCTCGCTACAACTGAAGAAATTGTCGGAACTGAAGATATTATGGTACGTATAATGTACAAGGCCGTTCAGATATTGGGTTGGTCATCAGCGTTAACCATCTCACAGAGATTAACGAAGACCCACAAGTCATCGAGTGTCTCTTCCATCTCTACATCTCTCAATCTCTCCACTTTCACCTCTTTAACTTGAGCTCTCCTCAGAGAATCTTCTCTTTAAACCTAACTAGAATGTCTTCCTCACATCTCGGGTATAACCCAGTTGCAAAGTCTTAGACTTTCGTCCATATTCAATCAGCTGTGAGTCTAATTCATCTCATCTCCTGGAAATATCTTATCTTTAGAATTTTTGGTCTCTTTAATGGTATTTTTCATTTGTTGTTGCAGGGTGATGTCCGTAAGATCAAGTTCGGTCAATATGTGGAGGGCCAACAAAGAATGAGCAACCTGATGGTGAAGAGAAATTGAGAGCTATTTTCACACATTGCGGCAAAATCGCATATCAGAATCCTAAGGTGGTATTGTGTTTTATTTCCGCAAACAAATTTGTTTTTTATGTCACTATTTCATTTTAAGAATTGGATTAATGTGAAATTGCAGTTTGTAGGTTGCCTTATAGAGCATGAAGACACGATTTTACTTTGCAAGCGTAACATTCAACCATCACAGGGTCTATGGTATATATACGAATTAAAACACCTTTTCTCTTTGTGTTGAGTACATAATTCATGCGAATTCGGAATACCGTAAGTTTTTTTGGTAGTGAATTGTGTGCAAAAATATTTTTTTAATAAGATGGGTGTTTTGAGTATATGATATATCATGGTTTTTACCCACTTTCAACCATGATATAAGTCCTTTTTCTGAGTCTTTTTAGTAGTTTTAGAGTCTTTCAGGTTCTTTTCAAGATATAGGCGAACATGCTGGAGCTAAATTGGAGATTATTGGAAAGCTTTGAAGCCTATTGGCAGCTGAAGTATTTGGGAGAATTAGAGCTCAGTGTCGATCGACACGTTACACGAGCATCGATCAGCCCATCATCTAGTAAAGAGACACGATTAACAGATCTCAGTATTCGATCGATACCATGTCTCCGGTATCGTGTCGAGTACAGCAATCAGAACAGCGGCATTCTTCAAAGCCCAAAAAAAGAAGTTTCCTTATCTTTCCCAAACGAACTCCAAAGCGTGTTTTTAGCTAGATAATTAGGTTTTTGAGCGAGAGACAGACACCTTGTTTTTTTCTGAGATAAGAGTATTCTTGCACTTGATTTTTTTGGCGAAGGAATCTTGAACTCTATTTTATTTTTACTGTATAATCTATTTTATTCATGTATGTTTGTTTCATTCACCATGTCTGAGTATATTCCCTGTTAGGTTTAGGGTTGTTTAAGGTATTGGATGAATTATTAAATTCTAGTTCACTTTGATTAGCGGAATATCTATAGAGCTTGTTACCTAGACTTGAGATTAGATTGCTTCATGTCTAGAGCCTCGGCGACTAGAGAATCTGATTGTTATGGGTTGATTAATTGACACGAAAGTGTGGTTCGTTCCCTGAACTGAGTGTTTGGTAAAGCAAAAGAGCCTACTGCGCGAAAGAAATTTGGTTTAGGATTTATTGACAATTGAACTTGCACCCGTTAAATTGCTTGTTTGAATTTATAGAATTGCGAAAGAAATTTGGAATTCTAGGTTTGATGACATAGAGTAGTTTTCGCGGCGCAACGATGAGTTAGTCTTTATACAGTCGTATTCGAAGTTCAACGAGCGAGCTTATTCATTCGCGCTGACATTTTGATTGATTTGATAATTCTGATTTCCCTGCAACTTCCCTAAAGCCTAGCGTTTTCGCCACCTACTGATTGTTACATACTTTCTTTTAATTGCTTTTTTTTTTTTTATTGTTTTGATTGCACTTCAAATTTCGCTTAGCTTAAGTATTCATATTCTGGAATTTATTGCAGTGAACATCTTGAGTGTTGTGGTCAATCCGTAGAATGACTACAACTACGCTTATGATACTTTGGGTATTATATTTGAGTATATCAAATTTTGGCCGTTTGCCAAGGGACTCTAATTTCGACCATTATGATTTCGGTTTAAGAAATTTTGACTAAGTTTGTTGATACTCGTGATAAATTTCAACCATTAAGTACTCGTAGGAAATTTCTGCAGCTTACGGCGAGTTTGATCTCTGTAGTTTCAGTGTATTGATATAGATCATGGTTTTACGCCATTTAAGACCATGAATATAATCCTTTTTTTAATCGAGTCTTTCTATTGTGTTTGTTAGTCTTTTTAGAGTCTTTCAGGTGTTTAGCATGTTTGGAGCTTAATTGGAGATATTAGAGCATTCTGGGAGCTTTGTGGGCATTCCGTGAAGACGAGATATGATCAATGGATGAGCTTTCATTTGAAGTGGTTTGGAAGCCATTCCAACGGTGCGAGTTCAAAAAGTTACGCCAGTTATCGTGAAGACAGTCCCAGTCTGGAAAACCACCGCAAAATGTCCTAGTATGAGCCGATACCAGCTGGTTCTGATCGATCGACTGCTAGGAAAGGGAATACGCGACTTTCTACGACTTAGAAAGATCTGCTTTTTGGCCGAGAAGACTTTTATTATCAAGAAAGCCCAGAACGTTTTTTAAGACTATAAAATTAGGTTTTCATGGCCACCTGTTTAGGCTACGCTTTATCTTATGTCTTGATTTTACTTTATATTCCTTTACTTTGATGATCTTATTCAAATCATCTTGTTCGTGCTTCATTCTGCATGTCTGAGTAGATCCCTTTTAGGTTTATGGGTTTCTGCATTAAAAGGATTTCATGGCTTGTTAGATAGATTTGATCGTTTAGGCTTGGTTCATAAATCTTGAGTTCTTCACCAAGGTTTGTTCTCAAAAGCTAGTTCTAGGTTGACGAATCTGGAATCTAGATTTTTAGGATTGTTAATGTTATCATCGGAAGTGAGATTGTAACCTGAGACAGAACGACCTAGGTGGGCAAAAATAATTATCTGCAAGGTAATTTGGTTTAATTATTTTGTGAACATATCAACTTTGGACATTAAAGGCTGTTGTTAAGATCTTAGATTTGCATTAAGGAATTTGGAATTCTAAGGGTTTAGAAACATAGATAAGTTTCGCATACGACAAGTTGGTTAATTATATTTAAGTGATTTTGAGTTCGAGACACAGTGCTGATACCTGAACCTATTGATTGATTTGTCTGCGATCCCGTTGGATTTCCTTGAGAAATACCTAGAAGCCTATAATCCTCTCCATTGATTTTACATCTTTTAATTCTGCATTATTGTATATTATCGCTTGATTGATTGGTTTGCGTGATTGATTCTAGAAATCTATTGTGTGATTCTATGAGTCTTTGTGGTCGGACCCTAGAATTTACACGCAGCTGCTTAGATACTTTAGGGTATTAATTTGAGGCATATCAAAATTTGGCGGCCGTTGGCCTGGGGAACTCAAATTCACCATTAGATATAGATAGAATTTCGACTAAAGTTTGCTGGTATCGATGCCGATACGACCTTGGTATCGATCGGATACTTTCTCCTTTGTTACGCTTCTGATACTTACGTTTTGGGTTTTTGCTCGTTTTTTTGTGTTTCAGGTGTATGCCTAGAAAAGAAAAAAAACCCCCCCCGTTGAAAAAACGACAGAAGCCATATACGCACAGCTAGTTAAACCTGCCCCGCGTCCACGAGAAGAACTAGCGTGAAGTTAGAGCGCACACTTCGAAAAACGAAGGCAGACAAGCTAAAGATGAACAATGTGCCAGTGGTAATTAATTCGTGTGAAAGCTTGGACTCTTGAGAGAACCAAGAGGGTCATTTGTGTAATGAGAGGGGACATAGCGTCTTGATGTGCAGAGGGGCAAGCGTCATTGGCCCCTGCTCCTGTCCATGTAACCAAAGATCATCCCACCTCTGTTGATTGTCTGATACACGGCTAGAATGATGTGGTCGCGACGTGGTATGACAATTGGATGAGTACAGATCAGGCACTGACCTGTTCTATGCTATGTATCTTTGCGATTTGCATCCCACTTTCCAGAGGAATGACTTTGAGCTGCAAGCCTGGCATACTTTCTCCCACTCGTCAGGCACAGCATCTGTTTGCAACGTCTCCTCATGAGCACCCATGGATCAGCGTAGATGAGGTTTGAGGACTATGGTCACTAGCATCAAGTATAATGGAGTTCCTATGATTTACCGTTCTCTGCAAGCTTTTTCCCATACTGCTCTTGGAGGATGAAGCTTCTTTCTTTACTGGCTCAAGAATGCTGGCCGCCTGGTTGCTTACCACTTGGGAAGAGAGCTAAGAAAACAGCGTTCCTCAACACTTCTAATGATGATCGATGCGAAGATCAGAGGAACTCAGGAACAAGATTTTCCAGCAATTCTCTTTCAGGGAGCAACTAGAGCCTTTCAAAGCCGCTTGGATCAGATTTAGGTCGTATCAGAGAGACTGTCCGCATCAATGGGTTCACTCCCAGGTTCAGGTTGCTGGGTATCTCTTCAGAGGGATTTGACTCGGAGGTATCAAGATGGCTCTAGATGCTGGCGAGCATGATGGTAACGTTCAATACCAGGTATCCCGATGATGCTTATGAGCTAATAGAGAGCTTTGGCGTCTAGCAATAGGCACCAAGAATGCAGACTTAAGAAGCGAAAGAGGCAGAACGGGAACATTGCGGAGTGGACAGATTGGCTGAGCGTGCACGCGAAGCTGGGATTCAGTGGCATAATATGTTGATGGTAGGGGAGAAGAAAATTGTACACTTCATCACTTGATGAGCATGAGGCGAGAGATGTTAACTATTGTTTGGTGGTGTGGGGGGGGGGGCCCCCCCCTTTTGGTTTTCACCCAGAGTCAGAGGTTTCAGTACCAGCAGAACAACAGACCAGCTGGTTTTGGTGACTAGCAGACTCGCACCTAACAGTGGAAACTCCTCTTACCCCCCCCCCCCAAGAAAAACCCTCTTGCTGCCGGCTTTAAAACATCAGGGGAGAGGTAAGTGGAATTTTCCATGGCATTGAAGCAGATCCTTGAGGGAGCAGCAGAAGATGACTGTTGATTTTAATGGGAGAAGATTGGATGCATGTAACACAGATCTGGATGGGAAGCTGAAGCTCCTTAGAGTTCATCAGAAGATGATAGACAACTCAAATCAGCTTAGACTTCAACAGCTGTCAAGGGAAAGATGGTATTCATGCACCACATGAACAGTCAATGCTTATCACCCACAGGAAGGTGGATTTTGAAAAACTGACATCTGACGCAGCAATCGCGACACTTGACCAAATGTCGACTGACATCGACGAGCATCGACGCGACAACCCGACGCAGCATCGACCGACCAACTGACCAATGTTGACTGACAACCGTCCGGACGCACAGAGCATCGATCCGATACATGACATGGACGCATGACGAATCGACCGAGACACTGGAACCCAAGATTCGATCCAAGCACAGAACCGAGTGACGACACAAATGAAGCAGTATCGATCGATACCAGCCTGGTATGATCAATACCACTCGCGAGACATGAAACCGCGAAACTGTGATGGGCATCTGAGACTAGTCGAGGAGAGAGTCCCACCATGGCCCAAGCCGCCTTCCTAAGAACCCCTAGGAAGTCTAGAGCAGTGCGGAGATGGAAAAACGCAGAGTATGGCAGTACTGGACAAAATCCTGATTGAAATCCCTGTGACTGATGGAGTCGAGATCTCACATTCCACTGAAGAGGTTGTTAAGAGGATGGTTACCAATGATTGTGAGGCCCACTGAGGAATGCAGCAATTGGCTGACAAGTGGAATTAGTGCAATCCTGCCTGAAAAGACGCAATCTCAAAGAAAAGAGAGGAAGGTGAAAGCTTTGAACGATGTTTAGTGGCTGTTCATTCAGAGTAAGATTTTGCCAGATGAAAGCGTAACCTCGGAATCCAGGAAGCTTTGTGCTAGAACTGTTCTATCTCAGCTGGAAGGTTCCCTCATTCCCTCTGTGATCTAGGCTCTAGCATTAACCTGATGCCTCTCATTCTGTTGCTTGTACCCGAAACCGGGATGTTCCTAACTTGCGTCCCCAGCAAAGAATGTCTCTTGCTCATCTTAGCTGAGCAGAATCCCAGAAGAGTCCAGAAGGTATTTTGAAGATTGTTCCACCTAGAATGGATCGAAGGCTGTATGATTCCAACAGACTTCGTAAGTTTTGGACTACATGTTGAGGAACCCTCAGGATCCTCTTATTTTGGGAAAGATCATTTCTTGCAACAGCTGGTGCCATCAATGGATGTGGAAAAAGACAGGTAGAGTTGATTTGGGGTGGTGTAGGTCATGAACTTGACATGGACCAGCCCCTTTTGAAAGGAAGGCGAAAAGACAAAATTTTTTCCCCCCCCTAAACCAAAAAAAACGCCATCCGAGGGGGGTTTTTTTTTTTTTTTTTCCCCCCCCCAAGAAAAAAAAACCCCCTTAAATTTTTTCCTTGGGGTTAAGCCAGATTTCCTTGGATGACGGGACAACCACAGAGGTTTCAAAGAACGACATTACTGCTGGCCCACTGGCTCCAAAACCTCGAACGCAGAGCAGGAGCATACGATCGATACTACTGAGGGTAATTGATCGACATAAGATCTCCTTGTGTTGGACTGCCACCTACACCTCCTGATGGCAGTTTGTTGGTTGGCATCTAAGCGAGCTGTTCGCTTGGTGATTGGAGTGAGGACTTTATTTTTAATCCTAGGTTATGGAGGAGTTCACAATAAAGGCCAGTCTCCTGGAGACTGATGCCTTTACATTAGAAGGCAAGGATTTTAGAGTTGCACTGGCAGAACAATGCAGTGAGATTTCAAGTTTTGGACCATACGCCGGTCAGTGTAGCACTATGTCCAGCTCAAGCTGATAGATCCAAGCACGACCTCCACCTTCTCACAGGAAGCCAGACAACTCTCGGAGGAAGCAAAGGTACGTATTTTCTATCGTCAAACTCTAAACAACAGGATGTCCCCTCGTGATCAATATACCTTCCATCTCCTTCACTGCTTGCAAGCAAGCCGCGAGACTCTCGTCGTGGGGGGGAGCGCTCTGTTGCTTCTTTTGACAACTGTGCAGGAAAACGAAGTGTCCCACACCAATCTTCCAACCCGCCCTGCTGCTATTCTCATTTCCTTGGTAAGACCACACACAGTTCATGGCTTCACCACTACGCGGCTGGGAATATGAGACGTTTGTCAGCAGAGACAAGGTTGATCACCGATCTCTCGGCGAAACCCACCACAACACTTGAGCCCCGCCAACACGTCAAGGCTAATGACCTTAAACAAGCGGCTTAGTGGGAGGCAACCCACTGGTAAGTCTCTATTTTAGTTTTATTTCATTTTTGTTTTTGTGTCTTCCACGTGGAGCAGGTTTCAGATGACCCAGCATCGATCGATACCGATACTGGTATCGATCGAACTCACCAGGACGAGCCAGGTAGAACGCAATTTTATCAATGATCCGAGTAATCGATTCGAATCAGGCAATGGTATCGGTCGATACCCAGCAGCGCACGATGTATCTTCTTGCTTCTCAAGTTCTTTCACTTGGTTCTTCTGATCTCTTTTACTGACTCTAGCTTAGATAACACTGGGACAAGTGTTGTTTAAGTCTGGGGGAGGTAGTTGCTGACCAACGTGTTTGTTTCTCTTACGAGTCAGTTTGCTTTTTGTGTCAAATTGTTTTTATGAGTCAAAAATTGTCCTGGAGATTATGATCCTTGTTTTAGAATCTCTGTGCTCAGGACTTTACTTTCTGAGTGTCATTGTTACAGAACGCAGTTTTCAGATCGACTATTGAAAAATCCAAAGTTGAGAAACAACAGTTGACTAAGAAAACACTTATACATGTTTCCAGTGGATTTCATCGAAACCTGAGCATGATTTTTGCACGTACTTCATCACTGTGGTTAGTGTTCTCTAGAGCTTGACTTCTCCCACGATATCTGACAAGAGACCCATGTGTTTAAAAGTAATGGTATCTATCTCCCCTGTTATAAAGTTATTACAAAGAGCATAAAAGATGAGATGATTTCTTCTGAGTTAGAGGGCTAGGAAAATTTCGCAGCGATCCCACTATTCTCCTGTGAAGGAATGATCACACAAAGGTTAGGAAGCGAGTTCGCCTACACCTTTGTACACAGAAGAGGAAAGAACCTGGGGATTCGGTGGCAAACACCTATCAATCCTTCGATGTCTCAGACTTAATGTGTATATGCGAGCTTAAAAAGAAAAAAAAAAGAGAAAGAACATTGATCAGAAATAAGTTTGGGGGAGAGAACACAATACACAAAAAGAAGTGAACAATTTCGGGTATTTCATTTTGTCATGATATTGTTTGGAAAGAATTCTGGAAGTTCTTGGATATTGATTACAGCGGATGAAACAATGGCGACGATAGTTTTTATGGATGAAAACTGTGATACTATGTGTGGGTTCTGGAAAGCTTGCAACAGGTCTACGGAGAAGTACATGGTGGTTAGATCTGGGACTAGTAAAGTTAATGAGAAGATATTAAAGGAAAGAAGGATTCATTGCAGTTTTCAAGAGACAGTGAGTCTCCGCGTTTTCAAACTTCCTTTCTCGGCGGTTTGGTTTTCTGTTCACTTGACGCCGCAATTGCAAAGTCTAGCTGTGTTCAGGGTATGTTGATATATCATGGTTTTACCCATTTTAAAGACCATGATATAAAGTCCTTTTTATCGAGTCTTTCTATTGTTTTTGTAGTCTTTAGAGTCTTTTTCAGGTTTTAGCATGTTTGGAGGCTAATTGGAGATATTAGAGCATTCATGGAGCTTTGTGGCATTCGTTGAAGACGCCCACAGATGGATGTCATGACATATCAATGGATTAGCTTTTCATTTGAGAAGTGGTTTGAAGCCATTCCACACGGTAGCGATCAAAAAGTTACGCAGTTTTCGTGAAAGAACAGATCCAGTCTGGTAAAACCCAGAAATGTCCTGGTATCGGACCGATACCAGGCTGGTATCGATCGATTGCCGACTGCAGGAAAGGAAAAACGCGACTCTCTAACGACTTAAGGAATCTGCTTTTTTGGCCCAAGAAGACTTTATTATTTACAAGAAAAGACCCAGAACTGTGTTTTAGACTTTATAAATAGGGTTTTCAGCCACCTGTTTATGGCTACGCTTATTCTATGCTTGATTTTTACTTTATTTCTTACTTTGCATGATCTATTCAATCATGTTTGTTTGCATTCATTCTGCATGTCTGAGTAGATCCCTTTTAGGTTTAGGGTTTTCTCATTAAAGGATTTTCATGGCTCGTTAGATTAGATGTGATCTGTTAGGGTGTTCATAATCAATTGAGTTTCTTCACCATAGTTGTTCTCAAAAAGCTTAGTTTTCTAGGTTGACTAATGCTGGAATCTAGATTTTTAGGATTGTTTAATTATTCACGGAAGTGAGATTGATAACCTGAACAGATACCTAGGGTGGGCAAAATATTATCTCAAAGGAATTGGGTTAATTATTTGTGAACATATTCAAACTTGGACATTAAAGCTGGTTAAGATCTTTAGGATTTTGAAAAGGAATTTGGAAATTCTAGGGTTTAGACTAGATAGTTTTTCGCAAAGACAGTTGGTTAATTATATACTTATGTGATTTGAGTTCCTGAGAACAGTGCTTAACCTGAACCCTATTGATTGATTTGTCTGCTATCCCTTGATTTCCTGAGAAATTACCCTAAAGCCTATATCCTCTCCATTGATATTTCATCTTTTTAATTTCTGTCCATATTTTAATATTTAAAATCCGGCTTTTGAAAATTTGGAAAAAAATTTTTGGTTTAGCGTGATTTGATTCTAGTTAAATCTATTGTGTGTTTCTCTGAGTCTTTGTGGTTCGACCCTAGAAATATATACAGCGACTGCTTAGATACTTTGTAGGGTATTAATTTTGAGCATGATCAAAATTTTGGCGCGGCTGTGCCGGGGAACTCAAAATTCATCCCATTAGTTATAGAAGAATTTCGACTAAGCTTGCTGGGTACATCGATCGATACCACACCTTGGTATCGATCGAATACTCTTTGTTACTTTCTGATACTACGTTTTGCGTTTTTCGTTTTTGTGTTTAGGTGTATGCCTAGAACGTGGAAACCAGAAAGCCAGAACGCACAGCATAGTAAACACGTCCAACGAGAACTAAGCTGAATTAGAGCGCCACACTTCGAAAAACAGACTGCAGAAAAACCAAAAAAAGCCTTAAAGGAAAAAATTGAAACCCAAAATTTTCCAAGGTTGGGGGTTTAATTTAATTTCCGTGGAAAAAAAATGAAGCCTGGAACTCTTGAGAGGACAAAGGGTCATTTGTGTAATGAGATAGGGGACAGCGTCTTTGATGCAAGAGGGGAACTGTCATTGCCCTTGCTCCTGTTCCCCGACCAAGATCAATCCCACCATGTTGTTGCTGGGACCGGCTAGGAATGATTGTGGTCGAAACGTGAGTATGACAATGGAGAGTAGCCAACAGGTCCTGACCTGTTCTATCTAATCGACTGCGATTGCATCCCGCTACTTCCAGAGGAATGACTTTGAGCTGAAGCCTGGCATACTTTCTCACTCGGTGGTATGTGGCCAGGCATTCGTGTTCACGGGTCTTCCTCATGAGGCACTCCCATGGATGCACGTAGAGAGGTTTGGGACTTGGTCACTTAGCATCAAGTAATAATGGAGTAGTCCTATTGATTACCTTCTACTGGCAAGCTTTTCCCATACTCCTTGGAGGGAAGAAAGCTTCTTACCTGGCTCAAAGAATCTGCCGCCTGGTTCGCTTACCACTTGGGAAGAAGACTAAGAAGCGTTTCCTCAACAACTTTTCTATGCATGATGCGAGATCAGAGGAAACTTCAGGATACCAAGATTCCCGATTCTCTCTAAGGGAGCAACAGCAGAGCTTTCAAAGCCGCTTGGATCAGATTTAGGTCGTAATCAGAGAGACTGTCCGCATCATGGCGCTTCACCGTCACGGTTCAGTTGCTGGTATCGTCTTTCAGTAGGGTTGACTGGAAGGTATCAGTGGCTCTAGATGCTGCGAGCAATGGTAACTTCAATACCAAAGGTATCTCGATGATGCTTATGAGTAATAGAGAACTTATGGCGTCTAGCAATAGCACCAAGAATTGAGCCGACTTTAGAGCGCGAAAGAGAGCAGAACGCGGAAACAATTGCTAGGACAGATTGGCTCGAGTGGACGCGAAAGCTGATCAGTGGCATAATAGTTGATGGGTAGCGAGAAGAAATTGTACACTTTACCTGATGAGAATGAGGGCGAGAATGTTAACTATGTTGGTGGTAGCGCGGTTTTCAGAGTCAGAGGTTTCAAGTTACCAAGCAGAACAACAGCCAGCTGGTTTTGGTGACTACAATCGCACCTACGGGGAAACTCTCTTCCAGGACTCTGCCCGCCTTAGAAACTCAGGCAGAGAAGGTCAGAATCCCTGCTTGAACAAGATCTTGAGGGACAGCAGAAGATGACTGTTGATTTTAATGGGAAAGATGGATGCCATGTACACAGATCTTGGATGGAAGATTGAAGCTCTTAGCAGTTCAATCAGAGATGATAGAACACTCAAATCACTCAGACTTCAACAGCTGTCAAGGGAAAAGATTGATTCTGCACACAATGAACACGTCAATGGCCCAAAAAAATTTCCAACCACAAGGAGGTGATATTTGGAAACTGCATCGACGCAGTAGCATCGACCGACACTGACGCAAATGTCGACTGACATCGACGCGCAGTCGACCGATCACACGATCGCCATGTCATATACGGAATCAAATAATAAAACGATTCATCCTGGACGACGGAATATTGTCGACTGACACGCGACGCTAGTATCGACCGATCATCCGAGCGACAGGCATCGACCAAGACACTGACCAAAATGTCGACCAAAGCACAAACCCCTCGAGTGACGACATCAGAACGAAAATGAGGCAGTATCGATTCGAATACCAGCCTGCTGAGAATATAAGTCGATCAAAATACCACTTCGTCAAGACTGAACCCGAAACTGTGACTCGGCATGACTTGAAGACTGGTCAGGGAAGAGAGTCACAGGGCCCAAGCGCCTTTTCCCATTAAGAAGCCTAGAAGATAAAGACCCAGGAAGCTAATGCAAGGAGATGGGAAAACGAGCCAGATGTTAATTGGCAGAGTACTGAGACAAAACCTGATTTGAATATATCCCTGTGAAACTGATCGTGGTCCGATATCTGATCTCCACTGAAAGAGATAAATAGTTAAGAAACCTAGTGGTTACCAATAGATGTGCAGCCTGAGCAAGCAGCATGCTGACTAAGGGACGATTGTATCAATCCTCCATGAAAAAAGACCATCTCAAAGAAAGAGAGGAAGGTGAAAGCTTCTGAACATGTTAGTGCTTGTCAATTCAGAGTAAGAGTTCCAGAGAAGCTACCGGAATCCAGGAAGCTCTGTGCTAGGACTGTTCTATTCTCAGCTGGAAGGTTCCCTTCATTCCTCTGTGGATCTAGGCTCTAGGCAGTTAACCTGATGCCCCATCTTCTCTCTGTTGCTGTAGCCAAAGGATTCTAACTTCGTCGCCAGCAAAAGATGTCTCTCACTTAGCTGACTAGGAGTTACTCCAGAAGAGTTCCAGAAGGTATTTTGGAAAGATGTTCCAACTAATGATCGAAGGGCTGTATGATTCCCACAAGCTTCGTGGTTTGGACTATGTGGGAACCTCCAGGATCCTCTTATTTGGGAAGATCATATCTTGGCAACTAAGCTGGTGCGCATCATTGATGTGAGAAAAAAAACAAGGTAGAGCTTGATTTGGGTGGTGTAGTCATGAACTTTGACATGGACAAGCTGAGGAGGAGATCTACCACATCGAGGGTCGCACCTATTCTGTAGGATTTCCGTCCTTGGATGAGGACGCACCACAGAGGTTTCAGAC
>SMJT01000177.1:19274-35768 GCA_004349715.1 Crucihimalaya himalaica
AGCATCGATCGATACCATGCAAGTATCGATCGATACCAATGCAAAAGGGATTTATGCTGTTACGCTGAGCATCGATCGATACCACTTACTGTATCGATCGATACTCAGCCCCCAGGTACGCTATTCTATAAAACCCTCGGGTTTACTCGTACACTTCCTCACAATATCGCTCGACGCCGCCGTGATTTCTTCCTATTTCCCTGTCTCACGAACTTTTCAATTTCTTCATCAATTTTCTCGATCTTGGACTCTTTGTATTCGGATTTATACCCACACTATCATTCTTTCATTCACTCCTTCGATCTTCAAGGTAATGTACTCGATTTCACCCTTTTAGATTTGTTGGCAGATTCGATTTGGGGTTTCCTTTGCTGTGAAGCTTTGGTTCTTTTTCTTGTCATCATTAGCTATAGGTGAATGAAATTGCCATATTAGGATGAGAATGGATTTGATAGGGATGGAGTAGTTTTAGGGATTCGATTTTAGGGTGATAGATTGGACACTGGATGCCATTTGTGATGAACTTTGCGATTCTGTCTCGAGGATTCGATCGATACTCCATCAGTATCGATCAATACCCGACCTGTAACAGAATGGATTTTGCGTTGCAATCTGTCGGGACTGTGTGCCTATACTCCGAGCATCGATCGATACCCCTTGGTATTGATCGATGCCTGCACTTATTTGACGCACGTTCTATTCTGACTTCTGTTTTCTTTTTTATTTCTTCTCATATGGCTCCCCGCAAGAAGGCACGATAGGGTGACGCTTCTGGTTCCAATCCTCCACGCCGCGAGTACAGTCTCCAAGACGAGGTGGAGGCATTCTATGACTCACATTGGCACGCCGGAGTCATCACCGCCATTCTCACCAACGATCGTCAGAGCTTCATTGACGCCCACATCAGTAACTTGCGAGCCGCGCCACGACGTTCTCCTTATCCCTCTGCCCCTGTTCCTGTTACTAGGCCTCCCTGGAATAAGTTGGAGGGGAAGAGGATCATTCCACGACGCGATTGGGCAGGTTTGCCTAAGGATGAGACTAAGAGTGAGGCTTGCGTTTACAGGCCCATAGCTGAGGAGTGGGATGACTACGACACTCTGTTCTACAACGAGTGGCTGCGCATTGTCATCCTGCCTACGCGCTTTATGGATCCTCACACCATGCGTCGTCTAGGCATCGATGTTGATCTTTCTGCCATGCTCGAGAAGATTGGATTGGGCACTCTTTACTCACGGCAGTATGATCTTTACCCAGACCTCGTTCGTCAGTTCCTCGCCATAGTTCGTGTGTATTATAGAGATGAGGTCTACCGCACTGCTTCAGATGGCATTTTGACTTTCCTGATCAGAGGGGTTCGCTACAGGCTGCCTATCCCTGACCTCTGCGCCATCTACAGGTTCGACCCTTATCCTTAGCAGATAGCTCTCCCTTCCCACTTTCAGGATCTGCAGAACTTTTGGCGACACATTGGTCTTGGCGCCTACAGCTCCAAGACCTCTACCCAGATTGATNTGACCTCTATATTCTTGAAGATCTCTCAAGCTCTCCTAACTCTCTATCTACATCCGTTTGTTATTCTAATAATGATGTTGCTTATGATGTTGTGTGGCATGCTAGATTAGGCCATCTTCACTCTCGTGCTCTTAGTTTAATGTTCCCTAATGTGTCCTTTGATACTCTTAGTTGTGAAGCTTGTATCCTTGGTAAACATTGTAAAACTGTTTTTCCCAAATCTTCTACAATCTATGAGAATTGCTTTGACTTGATTCATTCGAATGTATGGACCTCTCCATGTGCATCTAGAGATAACAATAAGTATTTTGTGACATTCATAGATGAGAAATCGAAATACACTTGGATCACTCTATTTTCCTCAAAAGATCGTGTGTATGATGCATTCGTAAATTTTCAAAGCAAATGTGAAGGTACTTGATAATGGAGGGGAATACACAAGCCACCGGTTCAAAGAACACTTAGCCAAACATGGGATCCTACACCAAACACGCTGTCCATACAACCCTCAACAATATGGAGTTGCCGAGAGGAAGAATAGACACCTCATGGAAGTAGCACGGTCAATGATGTTCCACATGAATGTGCCTAAACGGTTTTGGGGAGATGCGGTCATGGCCACATGCTATCTAATCAACCGGATTCCAACAAGAGTTTTAAAGGATCTATCCCCTTTCCAAGTTCTAAACAATATAAAACCATCTCTTGATCACTTATGGGTTTTTGGGTGTGTGTGCTTTGTAATGGTGTCTGGTGAACAAAAGAATAAGCTAGATCTGAAGAGTGTCAAGTGCATGTTCCTTGGGTATTCAGCTACACAAAAAGGCTGCAAGTGTTATGATCCCTCCAACAACCGTACATACGTTTCCCGAGATGTGAAATTCATAGAAGAAAGAGGATTTCATGATAAGAAGGATTGGGACAATCTCAAAGATCTCTCATAATTAGTATTTTAGGGGTCAATCCACAAGGACTCAAGATAACACTCAATAGATTCTAGAATATGAATTAATCTAAGCCAAATATATGAAATTAAGAACAGCAAAACAATTAAAACAGGTAGTAATTCAGTGGAGGAAAACGCTAGGCTTAGGGAAACTTGCAGGCAAATTTGAATTATTAAATCAAATCAATTGTCAGGAATAAATTAAGTTCTGCTCTCAAACTTGAAACACAGATGTAAAGTAAACCAACTGTCGTTGCGAAAACTATCTATGCCTAAACCTAGAATTAAAAATTTCTTTGCAAATTCTATGAATTCAAACAAGCATTAACGTTCAAGTTCAATTGTTCACAAAAATCCCTAAACCAAATTTCTTTGCGAATAGGGCTTTTGCTCACCAAACACTAGATCAGGCAATCAATCACACTTTCGTGCAAATCAAACAACCTAACATCAGATTTTAGTTCGCGAAGCTAGAATAAGCAATAATCTCAAGTCTAGGTGAAGAGCTCTATAGATTATTCCCTAACAGTTAATTCAGATCTAATAATTCATCAAATACTTTTAAGCAACCCTAATCCTAACAGGGAATCTACTCAGACATGGTGAATGCAATAAACATCATCAATAGAATATATATCATATAAAATTGAAATAGAGTAAGAATACAAAGAGGTTCAAGAATTCTTCTCCAAAGACTCAATTGCAGAAAAACTCTTATCTCAAGAAATCACAAGGTATCTCTTTGGAGGCTGCAAAACCTAATTAAATATCTAATCAAAACGTTTTGGAGTTATCTCGAAAAATAAGGAAAACTTCTGGATAATCTTCGGGTTTGTTTCGCGTTCTGGTCACTGCATCGATCGATACTGTAAGTGGTATCGATCGATGCTAGGTTCTTTGGTCGTGTTTCTCCCAAATGAGGAGCATCGATCGACACCGAGGAGCATCGATCGACACCAATCATTTGGGAGAAACACGACCAAAGAACCTAGCATCGATCGATACCACTTACAGTATCGATCGATGCAGTGACCAGAACGCGAAACAAACCCGAAGATTATCCAGAAGTTTTCCTTATTTTTCGAGATAACTCCAAAACGTTTTGATTAGATATTTAATTAGGTTTTGCAGCCTCCAAAGAGATACCTTGTGATTTCTTGAGATAAGAGTTTTTCTGCAATTGAGTCTTTGGAGAAGAATTCTTGAACCTCTTTGTATTCTTACTCTATTTCAATTTTATATGATATATATTCTATTGATGATGTTTATTGCATTCACCATGTCTGAGTAGATTCCCTGTTAGGATTAGGGTTGCTTAAAAGTATTTGATGAATTATTAGATCTGAATTAACTGTTAGGGAATAATCTATAGAGCTCTTCACCTAGACTTGAGATTATTGCTTATTCTAGCTTCGCGAACTAAAATCTGATGTTAGGTTGTTTGATTTGCACGAAAGTGTGATTGATTGCCTGATCTAGTGTTTGGTGAGCAAAAGCCCTATTCGCAAAGAAATTTGGTTTAGGGATTTTTGTGAACAATTGAACTTGAACGTTAATGCTTGTTTGAATTCATAGAATTTGCAAAGAAATTTTTAATTCTAGGTTTAGGCATAGATAGTTTTCGCAACGACAGTTGGTTTACTTTACATCTGTGTTTCAAGTTTGAGAGCAGAACTTAATTTATTCCTGACAATTGATTTGATTTAATAATTCAAATTTGCCTGCAAGTTTCCCTAAGCCTAGCGTTTTCCTCCACTGAATTACTACCTGTTTTAATTGTTTTGCTGTTCTTAATTTCATATATTTGGCTTAGATTAATTCATATTCTAGAATCTATTGAGTGTTATCTTGAGTCCTTGTGGATTGACCCCTAAAATACTAATTATGAGAGATCTTTGAGATTGTCCCAATCCTTCTTATCATGAAATCCTCTTTCTTCTATGAATTTCACATCTCGGGAAACGTATGTACGGTTGTTGGAGGGATCATAACACTTGCAGCCTTTTTGTGTAGCTGAATACCCAAGGAACATGCACTTGACACTCTTCAGATCTAGCTTATTCTTTTGTTCACCAGACACCATTACAAAGCACACACACCCAAAAACCCATAAGTGATCAAGAGATGGTTTTATATTGTTTAGAACTTGGAAAGGGGATAGATCCTTTAAAACTCTTGTTGGAATCCGGTTGATTAGATAGCATGTGGCCATGACCGCATCTCCCCAAAACCGTTTAGGCACATTCATGTGGAACATCATTGACCGTGCTACTTCCACGAGGTGTCTATTCTTCCTCTCGGCAACTCCATATTGTTGAGGGTTGTATGGACAGCGTGTTTGGTGTAGGATCCCATGTTTGGCTAAGTGTTCTTTGAACCGGTGGCTTGTGTATTCCCCTCCATTATCAATTCTAAGTACCTTCACATTTGCTTTGAAAATTTACGAATGCATCATACACACGATCTTTTGAGGAAAATAGAGTGATCCAAGTGTATTTCGATTTCTCATCTATGAATGTCACAAAATACTTATTGTTATCTCTAGATGCACAAGGAGAGGTCCATACATTCGAATGAATCAAGTCAAAGCAATTCTCATAGATTGTAGAAGATTTGGGAAAAACAGTTTTACAATGTTTACCAAGGATACAAGCTTCACAACAAAGAGTATCAAAGGAAACATTAGGGAACATTAAACTAAGAGCACGAGAGTGAAGATGGCCTAATCTAGCATGCCACACAACATCATAAGCAACATCATTATTAGAATAACAAACAGATGTAGATAGAGAGTTAGGAGAGCTTAAGAGATCTTCAAGAATATAGAGGTCATCTCTTGTTCCTCCTTGCCCGAGAACCTTCCCGGTTTCAATATCCTGAAACCAAACATCATTAGGACCAAAGATAGCATTGCAATTTAAGTCCTTGGTAGTTCTCCTAACCGATAGCAAGTTGGAGGTAAAATTAGGCATGTAAAAAGCTTTTGAATCTCTATCAAATATCCTAAGGTTCCCTACTCCCTTAACCGGTACTTGATCTCCATTAGCTATAGTTACACGACCTAGGGCAGGTTCTATGTTGCTAAGAAGACTAGAGTTACTTATCATATGGTGAGAAGCACCCGAGTCCACAACTAAAGAATCCCTAGGTCTATGAGTTTAGAATGTGGTACCGGACTCCTTCAAGGATGCAATGGATTTGAGAATGACATCCAAATCTGATTCTTCATGACAATGTCTCCTTGAGAAGATGCGGTCATGGCTATCTCTTGCTTGGGAGGTCCACTTTGTCCATTGGTGCTTGAAGATTCCATGGAGAGGTTGACCTTGTGATCTCTGAACTTGGACGGCTTGAGATGGGGATGAAGAATCCATCACTTGTATTTGGTATGCCCTTTCTTCTTACAATGATCACAACACACCCAAATCTTCCTTTCTTCATTTTGGTAAACGCTCTTGTTGGCCATTATGAGCTCTCCCTTTCCGCTAAAGAGACCGAGTGACCCTTGTTTCCTTTGAACTTGAGAGCACACTTCATCAAGGCTTGGAAGTTTGTCAGCTCTTAGTAGGTGCTTGATTAGATCATTGAACGCCGGGCGTAGGGTCAAGAGAAGACCGAAGACCTTGTCTAGTCCCCCCGTTCGTTGAGAATGACCGGATCAATGGTGCTTGGTCTCAACATCTCTAGCTCGGCCCATAGGGATCTAAACTTCCCTAGGTGCTTAGTGAACTCAAGATCCTCTTGGCTAAGATTGTTAATGGCATGTTTGACCTCAAAGACTCGGCTTAAGTTGGAGACGTTCCCATAAACATGCTTGAGCGTTCCCCAAAGCTCCTTTGCCGTTTCACAATAAGAATAAGCTTCAAGGATTGAAGCTTCAAGAGATCCTTGAATGATGGCAAGGACAGACTGATCTTCTTGGAACCACTTAGCCTCTTCAGCCTTGGTCTCCTCAACCTTCTTCTCATCTTTCTCGGTGGCTTCCTTTGGCTTGAACTCTTCTTCAACATGAGCCCAAAGTCCTCTACTACAAAGCGCCGTCCGTGTGGTTGTGGACCAGAGAAGGTAGTTCTCTCCTTTTAACGTGACTGGAATGATCAAAGACTTGCTAACATCCATTGTAGAGACAAGATGATGAAGGCTAAAGACGTGAACTGGGCTTTGGACTGAACGGAGAGTGCAACGAACGAGAGAGGATGAACTGAGGTGTAAAGACTAGAGAATAAAGAAGAGAATGAGAGATTATAGCCCTAAGGCTCTGATACCATGTTAGAATTTCATAAACGGAAGTGAGATGAAGAGAAGAGATGGAGAAGAATTGTAGAGAATGGAGAGAGTGGAGATTGGAGAGAGTGGAGAATGGAGGCGCAAAGAGTAAATTACCAAAATGATTGTTTTACAAGAGTATATATATGTGATAGATAAAAGACCTAGGCTATCCTTAAACCTAAAAGAGGAGGTCAAAGAGAACAAAGAGAGGAGGGGACCACAAGTGGTCCACACCAAAGTGGTCCACACCACCAACATCTCTTTCCTTCCTTCATTATCCTAATGCGCTCCTCCTTTTTTCAAAGTTACAGATGGGCCTTAAGATGCCTTTGGTCACTACTTGAATACTCACTTCATTTTATTCCATACTCGGCCCTTTGCATTTCTCACCCGAACATGGGGATGGTACGGACATTACGTACGGACGTACTTATGTCCGTACGGATGATGATCTTATTCTTTCCTATGATCAATATACAACACACACAACGTCAATGGCGACTCAAACACAAAACAATAACTCTTTAATCTCTTTCTTCTTCTTTCTTCTCCATGGCTCACGATAAAGTTCCTTTTCTCTCTCTAACTCACAGTGGCAATGACTTTTTTCACAGAGAAGGATGGTGACGCTTAAGGTTTCTCAAGATTCTAGTGGACACACCATATACACACAACACTTTTAAGATTTGGGCTAAACAACTTCAAAATGGGCTTTAACCCAATAAATAAATTTAGGGATGTTACAATTCTACCCCACATAAACAGAATTCGTCCTCGAATTCGCGAATCTACTTCTCCCCCACTTGACTTGGACCTCAACTTGGAGTGTCCTCCTCCTAGATATTTCAAATTTTAAATCTTGATTAGATGTTCAACGAACCCACACATACATGATCATACCACCAACATCCTTTTTAGGCAAAGTCTGCATTTGGTTGAGGGTAAAAACAATCTAGTTTCCGGTTACAAGAAATATCTTTTTTCGCTTCTCACTCTTGATTTTGATTGAATAAATAACCAACGTTTTCGCTACTATGATTTCATCTGATGTCTAGCCAAGTGACCACAAGGAATGTCAAGTGTCATATTTAGATAAGTTTCAAAACCTCAGACTGAACACTCATTCTTCAAATTGTTCTCCAGCTCAAATGAAATCCTCCATTTCCAACTGAATTCTCAACAACGAGTTTTTTCTTTTTCTTTTCCAATTATCCTTCCTTTGTGTAAATAACCAATTATCGTATATACGACTTTTGTCTAACAGTGTTCCAAAACATGAACATTGGCCATGATTCCATTACTCCCACTCTACAAAATTAACTTCCATCTAAAGGTTTTCCAACCTTTAAAGTTCTTGTAGTGTTTCCAAACACTCTTTTTGGGCTCCTCATTCTTATCCGGGTTCATTCTTCCATACATTTTTTTCATGAGGTACTTCCTCACATAATTATTATTTGCCACAAAATGTCCATTCTGCTTTAGGCAAACTCCCAATCTAGATAATGTCTCCTCATAGTCTTTAGTGATTACCTTATCATTCTTAGTGGATTCCTTTACTATATAATCAATTTGATGATTTCTCAGTACTTAACCTTATCTTCTTTCTTCCACCAATTTTTTTATATAAATTAGACGTCCATTGTCTTAAACTTTCTCCAAAGCCACAATAAAAAAAATTATTTTATTCTTTTCTCTACATCTTTCGTCTTATCCCAGCCTGCTCTACAACTACCAAGTTGCATCCTTACTACTTGTTTTTTCTGACAATCCACTAGCAATTTCCGTTCTCACCATACTCTTTTCCATTCGAGTAAAGATAACTTCACCGAAGCCAATGGAATTTATACATAGCCCTTTCTCCATTAGCATGACTAGCACTTGTTGTAATAATCTACGACGCATACACATTCTTTTTAGGATTCCATCCCTTGAGTCATCGTGTAGTTTCCTTCCACAATACTCTTTCCACCACTTTCCTTTATAATAGTTTTCTTATGTGCTCTCCACACATAAGGTAACTTTGACTAGTGTCCTTCCTACAAGATCTCGTCTTTAAATTTTGTGGCACCATCTCATAACTTCACCTTTGGTAGTATTAACACTGATTTTTCCATCGAAAGCCCTTTAACTTTTTTTTGAAAGCTATTATCACACTCCTTCATCCTCTTAAACTTCATGTCCTTTGTGACTCAAGTCATAGGTTAAGCCATGCTGTCAACCCTTTCAACACATTTCCAGCTATAAGCAACCAATCCAAGAAACCTACGGACCTCAGTAGTGTTTTTCGGCGTTGCCCAATTGATTATTAACTTTATCTTCTCTGAATCTGATCCACTTACACTAAACTTCTAAGATAACTAGCCCGAGAAATCTAATCTTCCTCAGGACTATCTCTCTGATCAGAACCGATTTGACATAACCTAGAGCTCTGATACCAAATTAGAACACCCAAAATTTACTTCGACAACACGGCATGTCAAATTAACTTATGAAACAAGTAATTCCATACTAAATTGGGAATGACCAACATCTTCCATTAAACAAACTTAAACGTCTTTAATCCTTTAAATCATATAAGTATTCAAATATCCCAAAACAGAATAACAACGAGGTCTCTCAAACCAACTCCAACTAACAACTCCAGCAACTAGTCTTCCAAATTACATGCAAGGGTAAGCCTTAGGGATCACAGATCCTCCATACACAAACACATCTAGACAATCACAAAGTATAAACCTAAGACTAGCAGGCAAGCACGTGTCAAAACACACACTACACACAAATGGGAATACGTCCCACAACCGCCCAAACACAACCCAGATTCCACGTGTCAACACACGCTATCCTTTGTGCATAACAGATCCCTCGTGTCTTATCACTTTGTCCAGCATATTTACCTTTCACCCATGCATAACAGATCCCACGTGTCTAAACACTTCTTCCTGTATTAAACACCTTTCACACACTGGCTCGTTAGCCATCCTAACACACCTGAATCCACGTCCATAGGTCATCACCCAACTACAAGGATTTCTCCTTGCAGACAACTTCGTTGCTCATCCGCATTTTTTCACACAACCATTATTTTATCACACAATAACATGTTTCACAGAACCACAACACACATGGGAAACTTTTTATTTTAAATGTTTATCTCTATTATATTTATCATTTATTTTTCTACGTTCATATGTTTATATTTATATAAAAATAATATTATTATATATATTTATACAATCAACAATGTATATACTTGTCTTAACCTTTAACTAAGTAATTATCTAAATATATTTATATACGAAAAAAAACACAACCTTATTCTCACTTAGCCTTAACTTGTCCGAGACGTTATGGTTCCAACACGGATTTCACGCTTGGTTCTCTATCAACCGATAATCAGATCCATGCCTCATGAATGGTGCTGAAGCGATTCATCTCAATCCAACCTCAAATGCCAAACCAAACAATAGAATATGTCACCAATTTTCTCTATACAAATTGGCCTCAGAAACTAACACACTAATAATTCCATAACTAACCGTTACAATCACAATCCCACCGTTGATTCTCTAGCGAGTAGCATCATGAAGAACTTTACAAAGTATTTGCTAGATAAGACGGCGTTTTGACCTCCAAACATTCCCTTAGAGAAGGCATCCCGAATATGTTTCGGCTTCATACTTGGCACATAATTGCAGAGATTCCAGCAATTTTTTGGCTAGCAAGCAACATGAATAAATTCTTGAATATAACTCCAATTAAAGTCTGCCAATTTTTGTGGAATCATGGGTTAGTGGTGGTCACCCGGTATACAATTCTTCCCCGGCCGATGTTATCTCCAGCGCTAACAAGCCTCTGAAGTTAGCTCCTCCAAACCATTTTTATCTTCTTCTTCCATGCTATTCCTTCTCTTCTTGACCTCTGACCTGTCCTGACTTTTTTCCTCCACCGCCATCAAGGCTCACCATAGCCACAACCTAACTAATCATACCATCCATTGTTCTCACCACGTATGCAACGTCTATCTCGCTCCTCCCCGTGCCTCTCTCTCTAATTCCTTTCTCTTTCTTTTCGATAACTAAACCACAACACCAACTGATGTAAGCCTCAAGGGTGAGGATTACGAAACTCGAGCAGGATCCTTGATTCCACGGACGGTCGTCGGCGTTTCCTCAAGTTTCTCGAACGAGATGGTGATCTGACTCGATGGCAGACGCTTCTCTCGAGTGGGATCGAACAAAGGGATGGTGTTGGCGGTAGGAGGTGCACCACAGAGGTATGATTGACTCTGATACAGCACAGATCTTGTCTTCAAGGATTCACTCTTCGAAGAACAAGAACAAGAAACGACTAGGGTTTTAGCCTTAGAAGAAATTCGATATTTTATTGATAGTAGTGTAAAAATCGGTTACACGGCTGCAAGGGGACTTTATAAACAGTCCTATCAGCTAGCCCTAGGGCCCATAAAGAAAGAAAAATAAAAACCTAATACAAAGAAGTCCATCTAGAAAGCGAAAACAAAGAAATACATAAAACTCAACGTTTAACTAAAACAAGAAAAGGAAACTATGAAGACGCGAATGTTGCTGTCGATTCTGAAGTGGACTTAGCCGTTGAAAGGCTTGTTTGGGCCTGCAAAGAACAAAAATATTGAGTAAAACTTACCTTGGCCTGCGCGGAGTCGCGTGACGTTGTCGAAGACTGTCGTGGTTTCCTCGTGGAATGGCGCGGTGTCCTCGATGAATCGTCGTAGTCCTTCGTGGTCTGTCGTGGATTCCTCGGCAGCTTGTAGGGAGTCTTCGGTGTTGGCTCGTGGCTCCTCGAGATGTTGTGTGGACGTGTCGTCGCGATCTTCAGGGCGGCTCGTGGAACCTTCGGAAGTTGTATGCGGATCCGTGATGCGGTACGTGGAATCTTCAGACACGGTACATAGTTCCTCGGTAGCAGCTCGGGGATCCTCAGGACGGTACGGTGATTCGGCACGGTCAGTACGTGGTTCCTTGGTAGCAGCTCGGGGAACCTCAGGACGGTACGGTAGCTTGGCACGGTTGATACGTGGATCCTCGGTAGCAACACGTAGATCCTCGAAGCGGTACGATATGTCCGTGGAATCATCTTTCGAGAAGGTGCCTTTGATGTAGAACGGCTCCGATGCCTAATCCGGAGGCATCGCACTTCACCTCGAACATAACTTCGAAATCCAGCAAGGCTATGACCGGTGCTTGAGTGAGTCGTTCCTTGAGTGTGTTGAAAGCTTGATCTTGGGCTNCATGTCATTCATGATATCTTGCACAGCAAGGTTGAACCTCCTTCGAAGTGCTTGTGTTTTGAACGAGTCATGGTGCCTTCCCTTACTTCGGGCACCGAGTTAGTTTGCATGTCCGCATCACCAACATGATGACAGTGTTTCCAGATCTTCTGTTTCTTCTTGATGCAAGCCTCGGTGGTGAGATTTGCGAAACACGAATAGGATCCCTAGTCCACGGACGGTCGTCGGCTTTTCTTAGGAAATCTCGAACACAGGTGGAGATCGGACACGATGGCGTTTGCTTCTTTCATGTGGGATCGAACAAGGGGAAAGCGTTGGCGGAGTGAAGTACACCACAGAGTGATGATAATCTCTGATACAGTACGGATCCTGGAAAATTGCGTTCTCGTTGGTCAGGTCCCTTCACGATCAAGGAGGTCCGCCCTCATGGTGCTGTAGTGTTGCTGAGTGCTGAAGGTAAGGAGTTCACTGTCAATGGACAGAGGGTGAAACACTATTGGGCAAAAGCCACCATTTCAGATGGCCACATTGTGCCTCTGGCTGAGCTACCAGCTGCCTGACTGATCTCCATGTCAAGCTAATGACATTAAACAAGCGCTTAGTGGGAGGCAACCCATCGGTGAGTCTGTACATAGGCTTTTCTTTTGTTTAATTGCTTTGTTTTTGTGTCGTGTTTTCACGTGGAACCAGGTCCAGACGACGAGCATCGATCGATACCATGCAAGTATCGATCGATACCAATGCAAAAGGGATTTATGCTGTTACGCTGAGCATCGATCGATACCACTTACTGTATCGATCGATACTCAGCCCCCAGGTACGCTATTCTATAAAACCCTCGGGTTTACTCGTACACTTCCTCACAATATCGCTCGACGCCGCCGTGATTTCTTCCTATTTCCCTGTCTCACGAACTTTTCAATTTCTTCATCAATTTTCTCGATCTTGGACTCTTTTTATTCGGATTTATACCCACACTATCATTCTTTCATTCACTCCTTCGATCTTCAAGGTAATGTACTCGATTTCACCCTTTTAGATTTGTTGGCAGATTCGATTTGGGGTTTCCTTTGCTGTGAAGCTTTGGTTCTATTTCTTGTCATCATTAGCTATAGGTGAATGAAATTGCCATATTAGGATGAGAATGGATATGATAGGGATGGAGTAGCTCTAGGGATTCGATTTTAGGGTGATAGATTGGACACTGGATGCCATTTGTGATGAACTTTGCGATTATGTCTCGAGGATTCCCGACCTGTAACAGAATGGATTTTGTGATGCAATCTGTCGGGACTGTGTGCCTATATTCCGAGCATCGATCTATACCCCTTGATATCGATCGATGCCTGGACTTACTTGACGAACGTTCTATTCTGACTTCTGTTTTCTTTTTGATTTCTTCTCGGATGGCTCCCCGCAAGAAGGCACGACATGATGACGCTTCTGGTTCCAATCCTCCAAGCCACGAGTACAGTCTCCAAGATGAACTGGAGGCATTTTATGACTCACATTAGCACGCCGGAGTCATCACCGCCATTCTTACCAACGATCGCTACAGAGTCCTGAAGGGCGGTTTCACCGAGGACACTGGTCGTCAGAGCTTCATTGACGCCCACATTAGTAACTTGCGAGCCGCGCCACGACGTTCTCCTTATCCCTCTGCCCCTGTTCCTGTTACTAGGCCTCCCTGGCGTAAGTTGGAGGGGAAGAGGATCATTCCGTGACGCGATTGGGCAGGTTTGCCTAAGGATGAGACTGAGAGTGAGGCTTGCATTTACAGGCCCATAGCTGAGGAGTGGGATGACTACGACACTCTGTTCTACAACAAGTGGCTGCGCGTTGTCATCCTGCCTACGCGCTTTATCGATCCTCACACCATGCGTCGTCTAGGCATCGACGTTGATCTTTCTGCCATGCTCGAGAAGATTGGATTGGGCACTCTTTACTCACGGCAGTATGATCTTTACCCAGACCTCGTTCGTCAGTTCCTCGCCATAACTCGGGTGTATTACAGAGACGAGGTCCATCGTACTGCTTCAGAGGGCACGTTGACTTTCCTGATCAGAGGGGTTTGCTACAGGCTGCCTATCCCTGACCTCTGCGCCATCTACGGGTTCGACCCTTATCCTCAGCAGATAGCTCTCCCTTCTCAATTTCAGGATCTGTAGAACTTTTGGCGACACATTGGTCTTGGCGCCTACAGCTCCAAGACCTCTACCCAGATTGATATCTGCCACCCGACTCTGCGTTGCATTGCCCGCATTCTGAGCACCACTCTCCTATGCAAGATGGAGCCGAACAAGTTGAGGATCTCAGAGCTGATGTTATTGTACAAGGCAGTTGGTGACATAATTCCTGAGGATAGGTTTGAGTGGCCCGAGTTGAACCTCGCGGTCAACATTGGCGCTCTCTTTGCGCACCATCTGGTCTCTCTGAAGACCAAGCCCTTCTCTGGTCGCAACTACGCCACAGCACAGAAGACTGAGTCAGTTGGCAGCCTCCTCACTCCTATCTTCGAGCACTTTGGCATTTCCACATCAGCATGCTCGATCGTCACCACTCGCTCACTCATGGATGTGCAGCACATACAGCATATGCGTTGGATGAAGGCCACTCACCGCTGGTGCCTACCCACGACAGATGGAGAGCTCTTTGTACAGCTCCCCAACCGCGATCTGACCTCCATCGGCAATCACCTTTTTCGGATGTACTTCGATCCGGATCCGCGTCTACTTTCAGTTGCGTTATCCGCTCGTGTCTGCGCACCACGCCAGCTTCCATCCACTCCTGTCGCTGCAGACGAGACACCAGCCGCTGACTCTGTTGGGAGTCAGCCTCGCCGTTCACAGCGCCGCCAGACGTCTGCTCCTGCACCTTCATTTCCTCCACTACCAGAGCTGCCAATGGAGACAACTACTTTTCTGAGATACGTCGTGGAGAGTCTTCAGAGCATCTGGTCCGCTATTTCTCGCTGCCGCTGCATGTCGTCCACTGACGCCGATCACTCCATTCCGGGTCCTTCCTCGCGCTACGCTGTTTCAGAGTCTGATGATGATGAGGATTCAGACTAGTTTCTGTTCCTAGGTTTCACATTTTCCTTTCTCTTCTTATCTTTTGTTTTGCTTTCTTTTATGAACTTGTCTAATCACATTGTCAGTACTTATTGGAACTTATGGCTATCTATTGATTATGTTGCTTCTAACTGTGCTCTCTGCTCTGACAGTTACTTCACTTAACTTTTGGCTTCAGTAGACACGGTTTCGAGTTTCAGAATTGCAACAAAGGACCTCAGTATCGATCGATACTTGACTAGCATCGGTCGATACTCCCTCAGTATCGATCGATACCGGTTTTTAGTATCGATCGATACCCACCATTCCCACGGTACCTTTGCACCATTTTTCAGCCATTTTGTTCCTGTGCTTTCTTTTGCTTCCTCTAGGCTGGATAACACTGGGGACAGTGTTGTTTAAGTCTGGGGGAGGTGATTACTGACATTGTGGTTGTTTTTCTTAGAGTCAGTCCATTTTTGAGTCTTTTTGAGTCAAATTTTTGTTTTATTGAGTCAAACTTGTTGGAGATTATGAACCTTTGCTTGATTTCAGTGTCCTGACTTTGTTTTTGAGTAACCATTGTCACAGAACCAGCCCTAAGATCGACTAATGAAAAATCCAAAGGCTAACCAGTTGACCAGGAAACACCCATGTCTCCAGCAAATTTCTTCTAAATAGTCTTTGCTTTGCCCTCAAGCAAACAGAAAACTTAAATTAGAGAAAGAGGTTTGAAAACATGGAGACTCACCTTTTTCTTGAGACATAGTAATAACCCTCTTTCCATGCTCCCAGTTGTCACCTAAAAACAGTTTTCAGATCGGACCACCATGTACTTCTCCTGTTAGAACCATTTGCAGCTTTCCATTATCCACTCATTATCTCACAGCATCCATCTACTAAATCCATTCATTGCCGTTTCAATCCACTGATGTTTGATATTCAAGAACCTTTCTAGATTCTTCCTCAATGCGATATCATGACTAAAGGAACCACCCAGATTTTATACTTTGTCCGGTATGATTTCCTCTCCCCCAGACTTATCTTTTTTATGTTTCTGCATTTTTAAATTAAGCTTCGGCATACACAAATCAAGGTTCGAGACGGCGAGTATTGTGGTGATAGCCACCTAATCCCCGGTTATCCCCTCTCAAAGTGTCAAAAATCTTAGGCGAATAATGGGGTCTCAGAAATGTTCCTACCCCTCGCTTCAGACTTTTGTGTGATCAATCCTTATCCTAGGAACAATGGGATCACAGGAAATACTCCTAGCCCTCTACTCGGCGGAAATCATCTCATCTTTTATGCATTTATGTATAATTATGTGTTAGGGGAGAGGTCTACCATTTTTATCAAACGCATGGGTTCCTTTGCCAGATATGAATTGATGAATCAAGTTCAATTGAATACCAACCTCAGGCGTGAAGTGCAAAATTGGCTAGGCG